>JAMQGT020012640.1:0-101236 GCA_024447675.2 Pterophyllum scalare | reverse complement strand
CATATGATTTCCAAGCAGAACCCCGTGTTTCACCACGATCCTGCAAGCACAGGAGCTTTTTATGTGCGTTTTGGGCTTTTCTCGCTCAGAAACGCTCATTTTGGCCATTTCAAGGATAACTTCACAAACTTCAATCAAACTGCTTCCAAACATGTTTCTAAATGATTCTCCTTCAATCTCATATGATTTCCAAGCAGAACCCCGTGTTTCACCACGATCCTGCAAGCACAGGAGCTTTTATGTGCGTTTTGGGCGTTTTCTCGCTCAGAAACGCTCATTTTGGCCATTTCAAGGATAACTTCACAAACTTCAATCAAACTGCTTCCAAACATGTTTCTAAATGATTCTCCTTCAATCTCATATGATTTCCAAGCAGAACCCCGTGTTTCACCACGATCCTGCAAGCACAGGAGCTTTTATGTGCGTTTTGGGCTTTTCTCGCTCAGAAACGCTCATTTTGGCCATTTCAAGGATAACTTCACAAACTTCAATCAAACTGCTTCCAAACATGTTTCTAAATGATTCTCCTTCAATCTCATATGATTTCCAAGCAGAACCCCGTGTTTCACCACGATCCTGCAAGCACAGGAGCTTTTATGTGCGTTTTGGGCTTTTCTCGCTCAGAAACGCTCATTTTGGCCATTTCAAGGATAACTTCACAAACTTCAATCAAACTGCTTCCAAACATGTTTCTAAATGATTCTCCTTCAATCTCATATGATTTCCAAGCAGAACCCCGTGTTTCACCACGATCCTGCAAGCACAGGAGCTTTTATGTGCGTTTTGGGCGTTTCTCGCTCAGAAACGCTCATTTTGGCCATTTCAAGGATAACTTCACAAACTTCAATCAAACTGCTTCCAAACATGTTTCTAAATGATTCTCCTTCAATCTCATATGATTTCCAAGCAGAACCCCGTGTTTCACCACGATCCTGCAAGCACAGGAGCTTTTATGTGCGTTTTGAACGTTTCTCGCTCAGAAACGCTCATTTTGGCCATTTCAAGGATAACTTCACAAACTTCAGTCAAACTGCTTCCAAACATGTTTCTAAATGATTCTCCTTCAATCTCATATGATTTCCAAGCAGAACCCCGTGTTGAAGAAGAATCATTTAGAAACATATTGTTGCTAACCTGTGAAGGGGAAAAATGCAACACCTTGACCTAAGAAAAAATCAGCAGTTGTTACCACTTTGGCAGTGAAATAAGAGCAGCTTTGACTAATGTGTGTGTGTGTGTGTGTGTGTGTTAGTTCTAAGACTTTTTTTGAACCCCCTGTAGTGCGGTATCACCATAAAACCAAATATTGTCCCGCAAACCTCCACCGAGCGACCTGCAAGCTTCGCAAACCCCCATCCATCTGCCTGTGAGCCCTGCACACCTCCAGCAAGCTCACTGACAGCCGCTTCACGTGTCAAATGTAAAACTCGATTTAGAGCTTTAACTCTTTGTTTCCACTAGGTGGGTTTGCGACTGTCAGTCAATAAAGTTCTGTGAATGTGTTCACGAGTGGGTCATTATCACAGTTGTGAACTTTGATCCAGATTGGACAATTAGTGTTTGAATTAGAGCAGGTTACTTGTTCCTTTAGGGGCGCTAGAGGTGCATTCAATAATGTCAAGCTGATATATAGGTCCTTTCAGGGAAAATAAAACCAACCATCATCCTAATTTAGTGGAAAAAGTCGTTTAAGTTTATTTTTTCATCTCAAAAGATAGGCTTAACCATCAATCTGTGGATTTAAATCATACATAGGAGTGATGGATGAACATAGGGGGTAATACAGGAGATTATGGTATCATACATGTATCATTCATTGCACACAATGGTTAAAGTGTGTGGTAACACATATCTTTTAATGATTAAAGTGTCTTCTAACAGTCCTTAGTGTTTTAGGAAAATAGCTGTGCTCCTGATGTTATTCAACTCCACGTGTCAGGGTTCTTGTCGAACTTTGCATTGATGGCATATGAAGTTATTGTTTCTTTTATGAATAAAAACATTTTACTCCTCACGTGCCACTTTTGGGGTATTTAGCTGATTATTAGGGCTGTACATCAAGTTGGTAATACTATTCTTGACCTGTACTGTTTTTAAAAGTGTTTTAGCTTATGTTCTGACTTTATCGAGTCAAACTTATAACGAGCTTAGAAAAAGGATGTGAAGAACATGCTGCAATAATGGTTTCACAGAGCCAACAGGGGGATTTATTATGGATGATTAAAAATAGTAGGTTACTCAGAAGTTTTAACTTTGGATTTTAAAACACAAACTATAGTAGCTCAGACCATGGTAGTTGGGGATGAATGCTTTTCCTACACATGACTGTGATCAGGATTATTTTATACAGTGTTTTTTTTTCCGTGATCAGTGTGATACATACATACATAATTATATTGTGGGATAACAAGGTTTTTATTTCATCAGCATAAAAAGCTAAATACAGAGACTGCATTACACACATATAATTTTATGTTTGCCAAGCCAGTAATTCTCCATCATAACAAGTTCTGCGTCTACAATATCGTATCGTATCATGTATCAAAGACTGTGTCAGATTGTGTATTGCCATGTTAATGTTAAATGACGGCATCAATTTACTCAGAACGCTATCTACAACCTTGGTGGTCCTGTCCTGCGTCCTGCGGGCTATTGGACAGCAAGAAGTGCCGGATGGCCGGTATGAAGCGATCCGTCCTCAATCTTTTCATCAGCTCGTAGTGATGCTCGCTGTAGAAATAATTAGGTGCATGATACAAACACCTATGATGATCATAGTCCGGTGGCGTGTCACACCCGCGACACCATATCTCTTCATGATAGCTATGCAAGGTCTTAGCCAGTAAGCGTAGTGTAGCGAGTTTGACAGCTGTCGCACCGCGCAGCGTCGTATCCTCACCATCTAGTTGGTGAGATGCAGGGAGTGAAGAAGTATGTGATGAGACACACGAACCCTCATCGCATGTGTCAACGTCTGAAAAAAAAATGAATAAAGGAATTTCGGATCTAATATATATTTTTAACAATGGATTTGCTGTAATACCCACATACACACACAGTTTTTATTTTCTACTAGTCTGATGATTCTGGACTATACAGGGGAGGAGGCCTAGAAGGCTTCCTAGCGTTTGTAATATCAACAAACATAAACAAAAGACGTTTTCTAATATTAAACTAAAAACAAGTCCTTAAACCATGGTAAGTGGGTGTGGATTTAACATCCAGTTTTCAAACACCTCTGGATGCTATTACTCTATCCCGTCATCACAGATGCTTAAAAAAAACAAAAAAACAAAAACAAATCTGCACTGTCCGGCAAATAATAATATTAACCCCCTCACACATCATAACTTCATATCGCTAAATTTATCTGTATACACCTATCCGCTTTGGTTTTGTATTCTAATTTAAACCCAGTCTCCTCACGTTTCTTTTTGTGGGGGCGCACGTCAACTTAGTCATCCGGCAACGTACCTGCATAAGGCTCACTTAAGGTCGGCTGTGGGAAGGTCTCCAGAGAAAAAAAAAAAGGAGAAAAAGAAGAAGAAGAAGAAAAGAAAGAAGAAAGAAAGAAAAAGAAAAAGAAGAGAGGAAAAAAGAAGAAGAAAAGAAAAAAAGAAAGAAGGAAAAAAAGAAGAGAGGAAAAAAGAGAAGAAAAAAAAGAAAGAGAGAGAATAAAAAGAAGAGACAAAAGAACAAAGAAAGAAAAAAGAAGGAAGAAAAAGAGAGAGAGAAAAAGAAAAAAGAAGAGAGAAAGAAAAGAAAGAGAAAAGATACAAGAAAAAAGATATACATTTTTCTAAATAAAAAAAAGAAAGAAAGCAAAGAGAAAAGAAAAAAGGAAAAGAAAAAGAAGAAAAAAGAAGAAAAAAGAAGAAAAAAGAAAAAAGGAAAAAAGAGAAAAAAGAAAGAAAAAAGAAAAAGAAAAAGAAAGAAGAAAAAGAGAAGTTTTTTTTTTTTAAGAAAAAGAGAAAAAGAGAGAGGAAAAAAAAGAAAGGAAGGCCTCCACGGTTGATGTACGGGTTCAAAGGGCTGGTGAAGATGCGGCGGTGATGGCTGCAGTAGAAATGAGGATTGGTAGGTCCTTATATCCCATTGCCCCATGGAAACACAGACCCCTGATGCTGTGTTGTTTATACAGCTGTTTACATTCAATTCAATTCAATTCAAATGTGTTTATTTAGCGCCAAATCACAACAAACACTCGCCTCAAGGCGCTTTGTATGTGTGTGTGTGTGTGTGTGTGTGTGTGCAGTCTGCTGATGTCAGTCTCAGGGTGGGAGTGTGGGGGGCAGAGCCTAAAATGCAAAAGTTAACTTTGCAATGGGATAAAAAATTAGACTGATCTTGCGGAGACAGAGAGAAAACAAAACACATGCTGCAATGAAGGAGCAGCTTACACATAGACAGAACGTCACATCGGGCGTCACCATTTGAAAGAACCTGAACATCACCTCAGGTTCTGTGTGTTCTTTGATCAGAAAGATTCCACACAACACATAGGATAAGGAGTCAGTTACTAAATTTAATAAAGCCATCTCAAACAGGTTTACAGAGTACTCTGGTTCAGAATTGTTGAAGCTGTCTAATACAGTCAATCGGTGCAGCTTCACACCAGTCTGACACTGCTCTCTGTCTTAGTCCAACTTTTATACACAGGATTAGACACAGTTACACAGTTACTGAAATATGCAAGATGCTGTGTTCTATAGCAGGGGACGTGTAGCATGCTTATCAGTTCCTTCTCCTGTGGCCATCACTGTATCCAGCTACCGGCCTCATCTGGGTCCTGTAAGCACAAAACATACATTCTTTTCCACTAACTCATCCAGCATGACGTTCCTGCCTCTCTGCTATGCAGTCTTATTTCGGTCTCCCATGCACTGTTATTTCAACATGTTCAACTTGTGCAAAGATTAATGCTGTGATATGCTACTTGATGCTGTAGTTCTACTTAAATTGTTATATTTATGGCATGTCTACTGTGCCTCTTATTTACACTCCTTCCTTGATAGAATAAACACTTGTGGTCTTCGAGGTTCTTTTCACGAACCTTGATCACCCAAATCCATATAAGCAACTAAAACCCTTTAAACGCCTTAAAAAATAGAAAAGAATAAAGGAGAATAAATGAAGAAATAATGAATAATTAGAGAATAAATAGAAAATAAAAGAATACAGAGAAATGAAGAAATTAAGAATAAATAGAAAAAGAGTTTTTGTAATAAAAATAAAATCCTTAGATAAAAAGAGAGAAAATATAAATGTTGGTACCTTGTTAATATTGTTTTGTGTTGCAGTTTGTGGTGACGACTGACTGAAGGCCTGACAAAATGACTGACGACACTGGGTGTAGCTCCAATTAAAAAGAGGGTGAAACTTATCTATAATTATTGCATAAATTTGTATACATTTTTTCATAAATTCCCAACCCAAAAGCTAAGTTTAAAGGAGAAACCTCTCCATATTAATGAGGTAAAAGTTGATGTTGGGGTCAGACACTTTGTTTGATTTACCCACCTGACAACAGAAGGTCAACACATTCATTAAGCAATCCCAAAACTAGGAGAGAGAAAGTCTATAACAATAATGTCTAATTGAATGAACTGATACAATATGTCTGATGTGTTTGCTGTGTGTGTGTGTGTGTGTGTGTGTGTGTGTGTGTGTGTGTGTGTGTGTGTGTCTCAGAGAGAGATGAGTGCAGAGGGATGATGGAGCCTGGTGACTGTTCTAATCAGTGAGAACAGAACATTTGTTGATAGAATGCTTTGAAAATGGAAGGTGGTGTTTTGTTCTTTGCTTAGAGGTTGAGTTTAAGTACATGAGAAGATTATATCAGCTGTTCTTTGCCATATGGCGTGTGAGGTATGAGTATGTGTTATCATGTGCGATACGTGTGTGAGTGTGAGGACGGGCACGTGCGTGTGTGAGTGTGTGTGTATGCTCTGCTTATTAAGCATTTGAGTTGGAAGATAATAATGCAAAAGTTTTGAGGCACAGGTGCAAAATCAGCAATAAAGTTGTCAGATTAATGAAAAGACCACATAACTGAGAGGCTACTGCTTCTTTTTGAACAATCATTTTTAGATAATGTGAAGAAGACAATGAAGTTGACCAAAAATGCACCAATTTGCAAAACATGAACTATCATTGAGTTGCTCTTTTTGCATTTGTGATTACATTAACTTATTTGTGTTAAGAATCCATGGAATAAGTTGCCTTTGTGGGTTTTGTTTTGAAATGCATAAAGGGCAGTAAAGCTAAGTTTCTTTTTGGCCAAATATTTTACAGATAATTTGCTTGAAAGCTTGAAGAATATTGAAATTTAAATTAGAACTACTGATAATTGGCATTCCATGAGACTATGGCACATGATATGTAACATGAAGATCTGGAGTTCAACAATGTATGTATAACTAAATAAATCTGCAGGGTGTAGACTCAGCATCCTCAGTTTTTTCAAATCTGATACCTTTTTAAACCAAATGTGATTAATGATAATTACAATAGTCATAGCTGAAGTCGAGGTGTTCGCTTTTAATTAATTTCTTAGAAACAATTTAGATTGAGGTATTTTATGTAAATTATTCTTAATAGATTTTCTAAAGGCCATTGCTTCCACTCTGCCACAAAGGGGAATATAATTTTTTTAGAAAACAAAAAAGTGCCTGGGTTACAATTTTGTGAAGGGTTGTTATCGACGAAAACAATGCATTAAAACATTCACTGAAGAGAGAAATTTACAATTAATGCATCGAAGCATTTGATGTGTTGCTTTTGAAACTGTATTACACTGCGAGAATTCAACCAATCTCAGTATAATTTTTGTGATTTTGATTACTTGTTTTATTTTCAACTTTTTATCTTTGCAATTATCACATTTTTTAAATTTTATTTTAGTTTTTTGCTAATTTGAAAGCAGGGAGAAAGCTTCAAAGTTTCTTCAGACCCACACTAATCAGAGAGGCAATACTTCAGCTTATTTTCACCAACAGAGAAACTCTTTAGACAGGTCCCAAGACTTTGAACTCTGCAGCTCCTAATCAGGATGTCTGCAGTATAATCTGCTCAGTAGAGAATGTGACAGAAAAGTGAGCTTATCTTTAACCTTCCTCAACTGGTGGGGTCAACACTGAACCATTTTTAGGTTCTATTTGCATAAAAGCACCATTTAAATTTTTTTATTGCATCAAGGCTTTTTGGATTTTTCAGTAACATTATTTATACAAAACTAAACAAGGAAAGCCTATTTCATAAAGTTTAAGAGCTCTGATAAAAATAATGACCTTTGTGGTGTTAGTGGTTTTGAGAGTATGAAACAATAATTTGTGTCAGAACTGAAATCATAAACACACTGTGACCCCATTTGTCAAGATGTAAATATATGTGGGTCAAAACCGACCCTGACTAACATCAGCGACTAGTAACAGAAAACTCACACAAGGGGAAGGTTAATATAATTGTAAATTAGAACTAGTCTCTCAAACATTTTACCTGGTAAAATAAAGGTTTAAATCATCCAGAAACACATGTACGGTCATCCTGACACACATCGAGTCCAGGTGGTGTAGTTTGCTCACTTGCAGAGTCCACATCTCTAGGTACGTGTTCTGCATGTGAGTGGTATGGTTGCATTCAAGTTCCCGGCCTGGGTAGAAATATATTTTACGACTTTGTCAAGATGTAGATCTATGTGGGTCCAAACTAATTTACTTATGTTAGCGAAAGCATTCACAGTTATATTTGCAGAAGAGGAAAGGCTAATGTATCTGTACATTTGATCTAGTTTTGGCAGACATTTGTTTATAACCATGTTTTGATTGATCTTAATGAAGGAGATCGTTGATTCTTTTGGATTTCGAAAACATACTCGATACAGATCTCATTGTTATATTGTAGTGTACTCCAAGGAAGCCCTAACCCTAACTCCTAGTCCTAATTCTACTCTAACCGGAACAGTAGACCCAGGAGAGATATTACATTCCACTTTGCCCTTTTAAGGATATGCTGAAGTATTGCAGACATAATTTTTATGTCTCAAAAGAGGGATTATTTATAGATTATTTGTAGATTTATAGCACAAGTGTTTTTTTCAAAAAAAAAAAAAGAAACTAATGAAGATCTCTCAGTCTCATGGAGAGCTAATGGTGGCTAAGCGACCTTCTTGGTTGGTTTATTGGTTGTATTTACAACTTTTGTTACTGTAACATAGCATTTGTTTTTGATGGATAAACAAAGACAGACTGAAGACAGACTACGCTTCTAAACCTCTTGTGCAACCATCAAATGGGTGAAATTACTGATACTGTCACATTACCCTAATCATCAGATTGAAGCAGAATATGCCATCTATTCTCTCTGTTCTAATATAATTATTGCATGGTTTGTAGGTGAGCTGTTAGTGGGCAGACAGCTGAATGTGTATTATGGAGTTGGCAAAACCAAAGTAACTTGAAGCATCTCTTGAACAGAAGCTGCTAGAGTTTGGCCTCAGACGATAAGAAGGTTTTATTTGTGATAGTATTTATATGCCTATCTTCCTCTTCTGTCAGTCATCAAAGTAAGTCAGTCAGCCTGCTGACACATCATACCAGAGGATCACATCTCCCATCTACATGTTTTCCTACTGAATATGGGCTACATTTTTAAGCATGTCCATCTTTTTCAGTGCAGAATCCCACTGACCAGAAAACCATTGCTGATAATGGAGTCCACTGAACAAAATCTGGCTCCAAATCATCCTACCATGAAAGCTGTTCTGACTACCCTGACATCTTTAATTCACAATATTCCATGGAGAAGCAGGACATGCTCTGGTACATCTAGATCTGGAGCCGCCAGTGTGCAGTGACCCATATTTAATGTGAAAGTAAATACCAAACAGTCTGGACAGAAGGGAACTCAGTACTTCACTGGTCTAATAAGCAGATTTGTGCATCAGTCACCTTCACTGAGAGGTCTTGAAGATCAATCCATCCTGAAGGTCAGTTAAAGTGATTTGAGTGCTCCAAGTAGAGTAGAAACGCACTATATAAGAACCAGTCCATTTACCATCAGGAACTTTCAACTCTACCATTTTGCCTCTTCATCTCTTTGCTGGTGTTTTTCAGCCACTTTTTTCTCTGCTGTGTCAAACTGGTCATAAAGTTGTCTGACTCACAAAAGAAGATAATGAACACAACTTAGGCAGCCATGTTGTGGTCAAATTTTAATATGACTTTTAAAAATACAGGGTCCTACAATTTTAACACAACTCTTCACTACAAGTTTGTGTTTTAGGTGAAACCTCTGAAATCTCAAATCTAAGCTGACAAGGATGGCAAGGACATAGGATTATTCATTAGTCTACCTTTAAATGAAATTCTTAGTTTTCAAAAATATCAGGGGTTACGTACACCTGTGCTGTTCTTTTCTGTTATGAGTACAGAAAAGAACAGCACGACATGTAATTAGTGGGCATTTGCTGACGCCACCTAGTGGCAAATAGCATTACATCAGCGAATACTAGAGAATAAAGAGGAAATGAGAGCTGTGTATGATAGTCCTGCAGCCTCACATATCTGAACTAATCTGAAATAATCTGAAACACTATGAATATGTGCTATGTGGACAATGCTGACCTGCCAAATCCACCTCTTGTGCTGCAGATGCAGAGTCAACTCACTTGGCAATCAAGCATTTCTATATTGGGTACACAAAAAATATACTAAAATAATAAACTAGATGTGCACTTGCAGAGCACAGATCCTGGTCATGGCAAATATGCCACTCCGTTATGATATGCAAGACATGCATGCAAAATTGTGTATATCAAGATAAATTTCCAAAGCTATTAGAATCATGAAAACATGTGTTTTGATGGTTGCTAGCTCTTTGTGTTCAAAGGCTGCAAAGTGTTGGGGTCAAAATTGGATACGAAGTCCTTCTTAGTCCATGTACTAAATCTGGTTTATATAAAGCAGCGTTCCTGATACATGACCTCACTCCCTCTTATGCAGCTTTGCAGCTAACTTCAAGTGTTTGTGACAGATAATACTTTTGAAAATCAAAATTCCATATGATAAGCTTGGTGAGACTTGAAAATCACTTGTGCCAGTTTTTATGAGTAATGGAAAACATTTTTGATCTTAGAAAATGTAAAAATTTGGCATAAAATTTAAATGTGTGTGGGGGGGGGGTGGATTGTGTAAGACAATTAACACAGAAAGAGTAGAAAGCTATTAGTGTTGTTGTATGTCTACACACAACAATATGAGGCAACCTGATTCATGTAATTTTGATAATACACACATAGTGGCATCATGCTACAAATACATAACATTAATGTAAAAATGTCTGTGGTCTCAAAGTCAGCCTGAAGCTTTGTTTTAATTTTTCAAGTGAGATTAGGAAACTTAAGTTGATTTCCTTAAAGACAATGATTTGATGTCACAGCAGACTAAGTGCTTGTGTGTTTATACATTGACCATGGGTCATTCTGTGCTTCAGATGTCCTCTACTAGGAAAAATAATCTAAAAGCAGATTAGCTTTTAGTACTTTGACTGTATTAAAGGACTTATAAAGCATTCATTAATCAGCTGGAAACTACATCCCCCTAATACGCATTTCCATGGCTGGGTACATGCAATAGGATCTCATTACAAAAGTCAATATCAGATGCATCTATACAATTACTTGATGGTAGCAGAATACACAGGCCAGTATGAGCTCACTATTGATAAGCTTCACATAGATATGGCTGTAACAGCAGGATTTAGAGGGCTACTTAATATATTACCAATTCCTATTAAGAGACTTAATAAAGCAACTAAAGTTTTTTCAGAGTGCAAACAGGGTTTATGTGATTAGTATTTGAATAGAAGTAACACAAAGTACATCAGGATTACCGGGTAAACCACTACTGTAGCACAGATATACATACAAGTCACTTTATTAGTACCGGATCAGAGCTTTCACTTCTATGCTGTTTTATAGGTGCTGTATTGGGAAACACGATATAATCTACTATAAATACTGTTTTTAAGTCACAGCCTCTGTATGTAAATGTTTCCTGATCCAGTTCCAGTGCAAGAGACATACCTGACTCGCACTTTGTGCAGCCCAGGCTGCAGCCCTGGGGCCTATAATCAAACAGGCCCAAGTTGACAGCCCTTTAAATGTCCTCGTTCGCTTGTCCTCTGCAGTGACACTTCTTCTCCCACATCACACAAGGGCCTCTGCAGATGCAAACGGCGAGACTGGGCTGGTCAGTTCCCCGGACTTAAGTACCTTTATTTGCAATTTGCGCAGAGCAGCAAAAAATCCCACAAAACCGCAGCATCATCCAGAAAATACGCAGAGAGAGGCGGGGGCCTGGTGCACCGAGTGCCCGGTACCAGTGCAGAGAGACGTGGAAATTGCGTTCCATGCCCCTAGGACGTGGCTGAAGCTGCAGCATTCTGCCTTGTTGGCATTTTTCATATCCTCGGTTCTCATTGTCACCCGGTCCGTCCCGGAACCAGGACACCACCCGATGCGTCAGCGCTCTAGGAGCCAGAACTATAGAGCATCACAGTAGAAAGCACCCGCTTACCTGCGATGGTCAGCCGCTCCTCTCCCTGCTGCAGCACCGGGCACCGTCAGCTCCGCAAAGGCATCAGAAAAATATCCACGTCCTCCTCTGCGCTGCCGTCGTTACCAGAGCTCTGACTCCGTATTTCTCGTTAATTCGGTGCAGGTCTCTCCCCCCGAGTCTCTTGCTCTCTGTCATAGAAGCTGCACTCCCTCCCTCCTGGTCTGTTCTCCCTCTGGTCTGCAAGCGAGCATCCGGGTGTGCAGCTGTGCGCACACGCTAGTTGGAGGACAGGTGGTGGGGCTGGAGGACAAGAAAAGAGGGAGAATTTACTGGCCGAAATATAATTGTGGCGGAGAACGTAATTAACAATCGGTATTTTTTGATCATGTTAGCACTATTTTAAAGACAGGGTTTAAAAATGCAGAAAGCCATCACATAGCTTAGTAAAAGAAATATGCTGAATAAATGCTAAATAAAAGCTGCATGAAAACTTTACATGCTATAAACTCACATATCGTCACCTTGTTGAAATAATGGCCAAAGTCATTTTTTTCAGACAAAAAACTGAAAAAAACATCGAAAACTAGATGATTTAGGCAAAAATAAAACTTTCATTAAAAAATTACCATTATTTTAACAAGGTGACGATATCAGTATTAATGTTTAGTCACATGCCCATTGAAAGGAATATCGACAAACATATTTTAAATATGCTCACCCACTGTGCCTTAAGTGTTAGAAAGTTTGAAATGTTACCTAAAGGTTCAATAGCACCTGTAGTCAGCTTTAATAGACCCTAGTTACAAAAATTCAGTGTAATTCAATTCAGTTTTATTTATATAACACCAAATCACAACAACAGTGACCTCAAGGTGATAATCTAATTTCATTGTGAATAAAAATATAAAAGCATCTGTAGAAACTTTGTCACTCATGTGTATTTTAGTAGTCATATTGTATGTAAAGTACTGGATTACAAGTTGACTTGATTGTTGTGTTCAAGAGATTTAAGAGTGTTTTATTGTCATGTGCACAATAAACAATCAGTTATACTGAACAATGAAATTCTTACTCTGCACTTTTTCTGCTCTGACTCAATAATAATTAATAATAATAATAACAATAATAATAAATATTAAAATATATAAGTCAGTAAGTGTCAATTAGCACCTGAAAAAATATTGATGTGGTGTAACAAAGTGCTGATATAACAGGTCTGAGATGCATTTGTAGATATTATTGCGGGTTTTACCGCCTTTGTGGCGCTAGCTTAAAGTTGATGCGCAACTTTAAGCTTTGGGTACAGACTATACTGATTAATTTATTGACAGCCTTTAGTCTTTCTGGCACCTCTCTGTGGCGAAAAAAAAAAAGCAATTTATCCGAATCTTCTGGTTTGTTCCTTTGCCGTGCCAGAACACAGATACATACCTCTCCAAGATTTTACCCCTCCAAATCAGCTCCAGATATACAGAGTCTGAGTTCAGTTGTACCATCTTCCTGCAATCCCATCAAAAGAAGCTTTACCAAGGCCCAGACAGCTGCCCAGACTTCCTGAATTGCAACGACAAGCCAGGTATCTCCAGGTCTAATTGGGAGAAATCACCAGGTTCAAAAGCCAAATGTGTATGTCCTCCACGACACTACGGCCAGGCACGTCAGTCTTCTACATCACACAGGAAGTTTTCTCGAGATAACGAGAATATATATATATATATATATATATATATATATATATATATATATATATATATATATATATATATATATATATATATATATATATATGTGTGTGTGTATACATATATATATATATGTGTGTGTGTGTGTGTGTGTGTGTGTGTGTGTGTGTGTGTGTGTGTGTGCGCGCAAGCATAAATTAGAATATCATGAAACAGTTGATTTATTTCAGTAATTCCATTCATAAAGTGAAACTTGTATATTATATTCGTTCATTACACACAGACTGATATATTTTCAAATGTTTGTTTCTTTTATTTTTGATGATTATAACTGACAACTAATGAAAACCTCAAATTCAGTATCTCGGAAAATTAGAATATTGTGAAAATGGTTCAATATTGGTGCCACACTGCTAATCAGCTAATTAACTCCAAACACCTGCAGAGGCCTTTAAATGGTCTCTCAGTCTAGCTCTGTAGGCTACACAATCATGGGGAAGGCTGCTGACTTGACAGTTGTCCAAAAGATGACCTTTGACACCTTGCACAAGGAGGGCGAGACACCAAAGGTCATTGCTAAAGAGGCTGTTCACAGAGCTCAGTGTCCAAGCACATTAAACAGAGAGGTGAAAGGAAGGAAAAGATGTGGTAGAAAAAAGTGTCCAAGCAATAGGGATAACCACACCCTGGAGAGGATTGTGAAACAAAAGCTTTTTAAAAATGTGGGGGAGACTCACAAAGAGTGGACTGCAGCTGGAGTCAGTGCTTCAAGAACCACCACGCACAGACGTATGCAGACATGGGTTTCAGCTGTCGCAGTCCTCGTGTCAAGTCACTCTTGAACAAGAGACGGCGTCAGAAGCGTCTCGCCTGGACTAAAGACAAAAAGGACTGGACTGCTGCTGAGTGCTCCAAAGTTATGTTCTCTGATCAAAGTCAATTTTGCATTTCCTTTGGAAATCAAGGTCCCAGAGTCTGGAGGAAGAGAGGAGAGGCACAGAATCCACGTTGCTTGAGGTCCAGTGTAAAGTTTCCACAGTCAGTGATGGTTTGGGGTGCCATGTCATCTGCTGGTGTTGGTCCACTGTGTTTTCTGAGGTCCAAGGTCAACACAGCCATCTACCAGGAAGTTTTAGAGCACTTCATGCTTCCTGCTGCTGACCAACTTTATGGAGATGCAGATTTCATTTTCCAACAGGACTTGGCACCTGCACACAGTGCCAAAGCTACCAGTACCTGCTTTAAGGACCATGGTATCCCTGTTCTTAATTGGCCAGCAAATTCACCTGACCTTAACCCCATAGAAAATCTATGAGCTATTATGAAGAGAAAGATGCGATACACCACACCCAACAATTCAGAAGAGCTGAAGGCCACTATCAGAGCAACCTGGGCTCTCATAACACCTGAGCAGTGCCACAGACTGATCGACTCCATGCCACACTGCATTGCTGCAGTAATCCAGGCAAAAGGAGCTCCAACTAAGTACTGAGTGCTGTACATGCTCATACTGTTCATGTTCATCCTTCTCAGTCGGCCAACATTTCTAAAAATCCTTTTTTTGTATTGTTCTTAAGTAATATTCTAATTTTCTGAGATACTGAATTTGGGGTTTTAATTAGTTGTCAGTTATAATCATCAAAATTAAAAGAAATAAACATTTTAAATATATCAGTCTGTGTGTCACAAATCTATCTATCTATCTATCTATCTATCTATCTATCTATCTATCTATCTATCTATCTATTTTTCGAGTTTTCGTGTTGGTTACCAGCCCTGTTTCAAGGTTTTAAATGAACATCCAGTATAAGCTCAGCCCTTGCCTCCTGTCCCGCTCTGAGGTCCTTCCTGCCTTGCAAGCACCCAGCCGTGACAGAATCTATTAAATTGGATTGGATGGCTGATAACTTTCTCAAACTTAATGATGAAAAAACTGAAGTCCTCATTTGTGCCCCTCATTTCATAGATTTATACACAGGATAATGGAATCTCTTGGTCCT
Source organism: Pterophyllum scalare (assembly GCA_024447675.2). NCBI lineage: Eukaryota > Metazoa > Chordata > Actinopteri > Cichliformes > Cichlidae > Pterophyllum > Pterophyllum scalare. The sequence continues at coordinate 85,996 of JAMQGT020012640.1, read as the reverse complement.
CTTGGCAAATTTGCTAAATCTTCCATCAGGAACCTTGGCGTAACCTTTGACTCTGCGTTCTCTTTATATACCCATGTCAAATCTCTGGTTCACTCTTGTTTCTATCATTTATGGAACCTTGCTAAGTTAAGTCCCATTGTGTCACGTTCTGAACTTGAGATTGCTATCCATGCATTAATTTCCTCACATCTGGATTATTGTAATGTATTGTATTGTATTATGTATGTATTGTATTGTCTTAGCAAAAACTCCCTGGAGTGTCTCCAGGTTGTTCAGAATGCTGCTGCGAGGCTTCTGACAAAATCTTTTAAGTATTCTCATGCCACGCCGTTACTGATCCAGCTACACTGGCTCACTATTACTTTCAGAGTCCAGTTTAAGATTCTGGTCCTGACTTATAGAAGTCTTCATGGTCAAGCACCAACTTATATCAGTGAACTCTTACATTCCCCCCAGGTCTGTGAGGTCATATGATAAAGGCCTACTGGCCTTATATCACACAAGGCTGAAAACTAAAGGAGATAGAGCTTTTGCAACAGTAGCTCCTCGACTCTGGAACTCTATCCCCTTGTGTATAAGAAATGCGGATTTGGTGGTGTCTTTTAAAAAACAGCTAAAATCTCATCTTTTTAGGCTTGTGTTTGGTTAGAGTTTCTTTTTTTTCCTTACTCCAATTGTACTTTGTTTTACTTTTGTGAAGCACTTTGTGATTTATGTCTTGAGAGGTGCTATATAAATAAAAATTTTACTTACTTACTTACGCAGCATATGTAGGTGGTCGCCTGCTCAACCTCTGAGCCACCCTGGCACCCCACCAGATAGAGCTTTGTTATTAAAGAAAAATGACATAACTCTGTTAATCTTTCCTTGATATTTTTATTAGGTGTAAGTTTTACAATGAAGCGCACCTCCTGAGAAATACTGTCATTTCCTTGTGTGCTACTTCCCCCAATTTTGTACAAAGAAGCAAAACAACAAGAGGGACAAATGTGTTTGTACCTTTAAAAAAAACTAACCATAGCAAAGAGTAGGACCCAGGAGGGAAAAAGTCCCAGCAGTTTATGTTTCTCTTGGCCAGCACTGCATGTAAAACACCGGGACATGACCAAAAGGTAATTAACACACACAACGCACCTGCACAAGCATAAAGCATAAACGAGGCAACAACATCAATAAGTTGGGCAGGTTAGGTCATAGCTCTACAAAGGCCCAGAGCTGAAGTCTGAAACAGGGGTAAGCTGGAGGAGGAGGCTGGGGGAGAGGGAGGACTGCTCAGGCTGCACCCCAGATAATGCTTTCAAATGCCTTTGTTTAGACAGTTTTTCACATTGTCCATTAAACAGTTCTAAAATGTAACTTGATATTCGAGTGTTTCTTAGTTTTAGACTAGTCGGTTACTTTATTTAAACTATGTGATAAAAATATTTGTAATGACCAGTTATAACAATGATAAAGCAGGTACTACATATCCCTGACTACATCCATGTAGTCTTAAAAACAGTAGTTTTATTAAGTTTGATCGTCTGTCTGTCACAGCTGGTGCAGGCAAAGCAGGGAGGACCCCAGTGCAGGACACGGTGAGGATCATGACACTGTCAGCATCAGATATTGTTACATAGAAGAGATTGTTAATATCGCTTCTATGTTGGGGGGGGGGGCACTCTAAAACAGTGGGGCGAAAGAGCAACCAAAAACCTGGCACCCTACACAGCCACAGATGTACTCCTGAGCTAGAAGTTCTAAAGAACAAACACCACCAGTTCCCCTAAGAAACTTGCTAAGCATGACAGGGAATAAGTACGACATAACCCCAGATACACCCAGCCACAAAGTGAATCAAATCATTCAGCAAATGACAACAGAGGGCCAAATGTGCCTCCCTCCTAAACTAACCAGCCTGCACCAGCCTGACATTTCTCCTCCCTACGTTTGATAAATGGATGGAAGTTGAATGGCTACAAACATAAAAACCACTGGTTTCCAGACAAGCTTTCTCTGACACTCCGAATGTTGAGCTGATATAAACAGTTTTGCCAGGCTGAGCTACCTTTTGTCTCAGGTAGCACTGAACTACTATATATAATTTAATTATGATTATTTAATTATAAAGTGCTATGAGTGCTCGGCTAGAGTAGAAAAGCGCTATATAAGAACTAGTCCATTTACCACATATCAGTTATTTGACCTGACTGGATTCACCTCAGGTGTTCTTGTTTCTTCTTTTGGTAGATCAAAGCAGTGTGTGCTTTTTAGGATTAGGCTCATTATGTATGATGACTTAGACCAATAATTACTGTTATATTGTAAATTGTGTAATTGTTTTGGTATGCTTTTGTACAGTTACTGTCACCACCTCCATTCCAGTATAATGTATATGTAAAAAAAAAAATTTTTTAAATGTACATACATTTGACTGACAGTATTATTAATAGCATAAGAGGACATTATTCTAATATTTTAAGATTTGGTGTTTTATTACTCTCATATTATTTCAGTCCTAATGCCAACATGATTTTTCATTGATTCTGCTTTATGCAGAACTTTAAAATTTGACCTCATTTATGTTTAAAAGGTAATAATTCAATGATTAAAAATATTCTATAAAAACACTGTTGGGATAAACATGACTTTAACCTCAACATAAAAAAAAATCACAGCAGTATCTTCCATTTTGCAAACTAACTTACTGAGAGCAACTTGCCATACAATATGGCAAGTGTTAATATTCACAGGCTGGCTCTGCCTGGACTGCTTAAAGCTTTTATAGTCATCAGTTCACTGAGTCCTCAGTTTTTCAAATGTTTGCTTTCTTCATTGCAGTCAGAGTGCCAGAGTGTGGCCTGTAAAACTTAAATAACACAGAATGTAAACTGACTCATTAAGAATCAGGACGCAGGAAAACAGTCATGGTCAGACTTTTACGGTCTTAGTTGCTCTTGCTGTCAGCTTAACTGTGATTGATACATGATATCAATCCCTTCTTAAGACTCCTTGAAACATCATCTTCAAGCTTGAGGGGAATAAAGGACACAGATTGTTAAGTTCTCTTACCTTGTGGTTTCTAAAATGACTGACAGGAGGTAGCCTCACAAAGATGTGTTTAGAGTGACTGCTGTACGGTTACTAAGGTTAGGTAACTTTACTTATCAATACTACACTCATTAAAACAGAAGCACACAGACCAACAGAGATCAGATGCTGATTGGTGCAAGGAACATGCTCACCTGTGGAGACCACTGCATGCTGCTGTATTCTTTTGTTGGCTATCTCAGTCTTTTGTTGAAGTTGGCTGCCTGTTTGGACAGTCTGATGGTGATACCCTGCCCATCTGAGGAAAAGTTTGAAAACACACATGCAATGATAAGTTTGCATTATTATAAGTTGGAGCTTAATTTTTGTCCTTCTTGTATTTAAAAGTGGAATAATACCTGTACCTGTTGTAGCATGCTCACTCTCACCTGGATGATGGCATGGTGGCACCTCTGCTCAGTGAGAAGATGCTCTGGATGGGTGTCACCACTTCTGCTGTCTCCTGGATTGCTGACTATCTGTCTGAGAGGCCTCAATTTGCAAGGCCGGGGTGAACCCTGTCTGATGTGGTGGTTAGCAACACTGGGGACAGTCCTATCTCCATTCCTGTTTACCTTGTACACCTCAGATTGCCAGTACAACAGTAAACATGGTACGATGAAACTGCTGTGGTTGGGTGCATTAAGTGTGGGCAGGAGTCGGATTACAGGGAGCTGGTGAGGAGCTTTGTGGAGTGGTCAAGCAAAAATCACCACCTTCTGAATTTCAGCAAAACAAAAGAGATGGTGGTTGATTTCAGGGAGAATAAAACTGCAACTAAGCCCATTAACATCAGGGGAGAAGAGGTGAAAACAGTGGATAGCCACAGGTACCTGGGGGTTCACCTGAATGACAGACTGGACTGGACGACCAACAGTGATGCTGTGTATAGGAAGGGGATGAGCAGACTCTACTTTCTAAGGAAGCTCAGGTTCACAATCGTAGCCAATGAGATGTTGTGTGGTGTACCAGCTCCTGATTCTGAATGAATCCAGTATGATATAATTTTCTTTCAGGCCCCTCTTCTATGGAACCAGCTCCCAGTTTGGATTCAGGAGACAGAAACCCTCTCTATTTTTAAGATTAGGTCTAAAACTTTCCTTTTTGATCAAGCTTATAGTTAGGGCTGAATCAGGTGACCCTGAACCCTCCCTGAGTTACACTGCTATAGGCCAAGGTTGCTGGAAACTTCCCATGATGCACTTAACAATTAATTAGGAGAATTGCTGTTATTGTGGAACTGTGGCCAAAGTCACAATTGTCATTACTTTATTGTGTTCTTCTCAATGATGAAAGGATCCAAAAATGACTGTAACATCACATTTTTTCTCCTGTTTTTGTGGCAAGTGATAATGATGGAGAAAACATTCCTCTCTATTTCACCTGTTTAACATTTTATACCTCAGTTGTCGCACTCGTTATAGTATTCTGCAACTACGACTAACCTGGGGAGTCTTGGAGCTAAAAGAATGGGACTGTAGGTATTTCTGTGTATATCCTTCTCAGCATCAAACATGTGGGTACCATTTGATGTCTCAATCACACTTCTTCCTGAGCTCTGTTTCCTCACAAAACCAGAGGTGGCATCCCGTATCACAATCATATCACCGTCCACCAGGGAAACATTTACAGTAATCCTGGTTTTGTTTTCTGACCCTGCAAAAAGACAGAGGTCAGAAAAACCCAGAGAACACAGATATACAGGCTCCAACATTCACACTCCAATATTAATTCTTCAATTATACTATTACTAGATATTGCATTACTTTGTATGAATGTATGAATAAACAAGAAATAAACTTTGGAGATACTGAGTACCAAACTGCAGACAAGCATCTGACGAACGTCTTTTTTTTTTTTAAAGAGCCCATCGGAGGTGTGTAGCATGTGTTAACCTGCGGTATAAGCAGCAGTCACTGAAATATTGCTGTTTCATATAATAAGCTCTACCACATGAAAGTCAGGGTGGGAGGGTTTTAATGACTTCTGAAAACTGACTTACCTCTGCAAGTGTAAGGCTGTGTCTCCATCATAGAGTGCTGCAAAACCCCTCAACAAAAATCTGACTCTGCAGTCAAAGACAAATGAAAAGCTCCTGCAGGGAGATGGAAAAGGCTATCTGGGTCTTGCTGGATGTTGCTGATCTGTACATTAGCAGAGTGCTTCTTGTTCCCAGTGACCCATCTGGACAGTGACTGTGCAGAGCTGCGCTGGCAAACAGAAAACAGAAATAAAATTTAGGACCTCAAACAGGATTTCTATAAAGAGCACTACGCCATCTTGGAATCAGTAATCAAAAATACATCACAAATATATAGAAAATTATTGATTAGTTTTTCAATTAAATATGAACACATTGCTTAACATGCCACAAAAAAAATCTCAATGAAATTTTCAGTGTGAAAGAGCAAACTTGTACTGACAATGACTGACATCCTTCATGTATACAGCACGGTTGCCCAGGCCTCCAGGAAAATATAGACATAATCTCAGGGAAGATGGCTCATAGTAGGGATTTTGTAAGAAAGATTGCTAGCTCTAATATTAATACCACACAATCCAAGAACACTATAGAAGGTAATAAGTCAGATTTCTAGAAAAATGTTTAAAAAAACAACAAAAAAACAAGAAAGTTAATTTGTCTATCCACTTTCTTCTGCTTATTCAATTCTCAGTGGTGGGCGGGGTCTAGAGCCTATCCCAGCAGCCACAGGCAGGTTCACCCTGGACAGGTCACCAATCTGTCGCAGGGCTAACAGAGACACAGACATTAGTTAGAGGAACAAATCTATTTAAAATTACTGCAAGTTCACTACATGTATGACTATGTGCTTCCACACATACATTCATCTTCTCAGGACGCTGCTGTGACTTTTTCTGAGTCCTCTTTAGATAGACCTCACAAAAGGCTGATGTGGTCAGTTGCGGACCTATCTTTGGGCAGAGATTAGAGGAGTACATCTCGCCACCTTCATTTAACAGTGCACACTCTGAACTATTGTTCCTACACCTGAATAAAAAATATTTGCATTTACAACTGACAGATTTGCCTACAGTAATCATAAAAATACTGGTGTTCAGACAGAGATACAACAAATAGAGGTGGGCAAATCCAATTCAGCACAGACACAGACAGAGATGGACTCTCGGTTTGTTTCAAGCTGAGGACAGTGAATAAGTCTGTGCTCACTGCCAGTATTTCCAGAGTCTGGCAGCCTCTGCATGATGGGAATGTTACTGTAAGTTTCAGCTTATGCTCAGGTGCCAATCAGGTCCAATAAAGCTGCATCCTGAGGTTTGTCATGGAGGATTAAAGGCAGAGAGCCTTTGTTCAAACTGGTGTAATTTTATTTTACATTGACCATAACCCTGAGTCAGTATGATGAGGTTTAAATGAATCACTGAACTTGCAGATATTGAATTTGGATGCATTTAAGCTAATATGGATATTTATTGGGAATCTGTGGCTGAAAATAATCATTTTACTTAACTAGTAACTTCATGATCCCTGACAGAAGCTGATATTTCTGCCATAACATCGTTTACAGAATTTGCTGACGTTAATACTGTGAAGTCCTGCACATAGTAATATGAATTCCACTGTGAAACAAGCCTCCAAACAATGACAAAGTCAGTCTTACTTAACTAAATTACCCCGAACTAATTACTCTGATTGTTCTTAAGTGCTTAGCTAACTTTTTTGATACTATGTAGGTTCCCCAAAGATAAAGGGCTGTGAAAGCAATGGGGTGCAGCTCTCAGAAGAAAAGCAGTTTCTGCTGGTCTTCATCCATCAGGATCAGAAATGGAGCTGTTCCTTCAGTCTTCTGTTTTACTTCAAAAGACAGGGTAATCACTAGGCTGCAAACATTAGATAAGTCAATGACACACTCTGCTGAAAATCTTATTTACTTTTTGAATGTGAAGGAATCAGTGGTGGATTTTGTATTACATTGACATATAATGTCAATATTTTACCCATAAATTTAGGCTGTGTCTACATATCTATGTCTATATATATATATATATATATATATATATATATTTATTTATTTATTTTTAATGTTCACTCAAGACTAGTTTTCAGCTGCTAAGTTTTGGAGGATGTGAGGCAGATGAAGATGATGTTTTGGGAAAATGCAGAAGTGGGCCTATACTGCATGTTTCAAATGAGAAAGTTAGTTCAATGAGGCTCTGTGACCCATCATGTAACACAAAGTAATGACAATAAAACTCTGGCAGCTGTCAGTAGTACTACAACCTTATTTCAAAAAAAGACTTAAAAATAATAATGCAATCATTTGCACATTCTTAAAATCTTACATTTAATTGAAAAGAGTACAGACAACATATCAAATGTTCATAATCAGAAATGCTATTTTTTGCAATACATATGCTCTGATGTCAACATGTGTCCAAAGAGTTGGGACTGGGCAGTAACAACAAAAGACTGAAAGATGTGTAATGCTTGTTAAACCCCTTAGTGGAACATCTCATAATTTATAATTAGATGTTCCAACAGGTCAGTAACACATTTGTGTATAACAACAGCATCCTAGACAGGCTGAGTTTCTCAGAAGTCAAGATGGGGAGAAGTTCACTAAATTGCTGCGAAAGACTGCATGACAATTTAGTCCAACAATTTCAGGAAAACATTTTCAACATCAAATTACAGAGAAATTAGGGGATCCATCGGCTATGATACCTAAACTCTATATGACAGTGGTAAGACCAGGTGATATTTGGACTCTACAGCAGCACTGCATTAAAAACAGATATGATTTTGTAGTGGACATCATTGCATGGCTCATTAAAACAGTTCAATACTGTATCCACAAATGCAAATTCAACCTCCACAGTACATAGAAAAAACACAAAAAAAAAAAATACTGATGCCTTCTCCGGGCCAAGCTCATCTAAGATGGACTGAGGAAAAGTGTAAGCTGTCTGTAAGCTGTTCAATTTCTGCTGGAAATCACTTAATTCACTGATCTTAACTGAAAAGGAACCATAAAGCTTGCTTTCAGTACTTAGTTCAAAAGCCAGCATCTGAAATGATATGGGGAACATAAGAGCACATGGCATAAATAAGCTGTACTGTGAAGGGACCAGTAATTTGATAGATGCCTTTTTCCAGGGAAGGAAATGGAAGTGTGTGTGTGTGTGTGGTGTGTGTGTGTGTGTGTGTGTTGTGTGTGTGTGTTTCCTCTGTGAATTGCTACCTTTTTGTGGTGGTGGAGGGCTTTGTGTGTCCCAGTGATCTCAGGAGCTATGTTGTCCAGGGGCATTGCCCCCAGTAGGGTCTCCCATGGCAAATTGGTCCTGGGTGAGAGGCCAGACAAAAAGGGATTCCAACAACCCCTATGGACGATACAATAAGGGAAATGTTTACCCTGCCCAGGATAGGGTTACCAGGGCCCCACCCTGGAGTCAGGCTTGGAGAGGGAGCCAGTGGGGCCCGCCCTCCTGTAGGCAGGAGGTGTCTTAGGGGTCGGGTGCAATATTTTGCGGTGGGTGGCCAAGGGCGGAGGCCCTGGTGGACCAATCCCCAGCTATCAGGACATGGAAAGTCACCTCTCTGGTGGAGAAGGAGCTAATGCGTGAGGTTGAAAGATACTGGCTCACCTCAACACATGGCCTGGGCTCTAGAACCAGTCTCCTGGAGAGGGGCTCCACTCTGTTCCAGTCTGGAGTTGCCCTCGGTGAGAGGTGACAAGCTGGGGTGGGTATTCTGTATCCCCTTGGCTTACTGTCTGGACATTGGAGTTTTCACCAGTGGATGAGAGGGTTGCTTCCCTGCGCCTTCGAGTCAGGGAATGGGTCTTGAGTCTACTCACATGGTTTATAGTCCAAGTGGGGGGCTGCTCACTTCCACTGAAGCTATAATCGCATGGTGGAAGGAATACTTCAAGGACCTCTTTAATCCCACTGATGCGCCTTCTGTAGTGGAAGCAGAGTCTGGGGATGAGGGGGGACGACTCGCCCATCAGTTAAACATTTCCTTGGTGGAAGGGCCCTTGGGGTGGATGAGATTCACCCTGAGCTCCTGAAGGCTCTGGATGTAGGGCTGTCTTGGCTGACACACCTCTGCAACATCGCATGGAGATCTAGGGCGGTGCCACTGAATTCGTAAACTGGGGTAATGGTCCCCATCTTTAAGAAGTGTGTTCCAAATATCAGGGGATTACACTCCTCAGCCTCCCCACTAAGGTCTATGCCAGGGTGCTGGAAAGAAGGGTTGTCCATTAGTCAAACCTCAGATTCAAGAGGAACAATGCAGTTCTTGTCCTGGTTGCGGAATGCTGGACCAGCTCTTTATCCTCTTGAGGATACCCAAGTTTGCCCATTTAATCTACGTGTATTTTGTGAACCACGTCCCTCAGGGTACCCTGTGGGGGTACTGCAGAAGTATGGGGGAGTCTGGCCTATTGTTGCCGGCCATTTAGTTCCTGTACAATCGGAGCAAGAGCTTGGTCCACATTTTCGGCAATAAGTTGGGACTCATTTCCTGTGGGTGTTGGACTTCGCCAGGGCTGCCCTTTGTCACAGATTCTGTTCATAATTTTTATGGACAGAATTTCTAGGTGTAGCCAAATGGCGGAAGGCTTCCGACTCAGTGGCCTCAAAATCTCATCTATGCTTATTGCAGATGATGCCTTCCTGTTGGCTTCATCAGGTGGTGGCCTCCAGCTCACATCTGAACAATTCACTGCTGAGTATGAAGCAGCCGGCATGAGAATCAGCACCTCTAACTCTGAGGCCAAGGTTCTCAGCCAGAAAAGGGTGGAGTGCCCGCTCCGGCTCAGGGATGAGTTGCTGCCCCGGGCGGAGGAGTTTAAGTACAGTACCAGTCAAAACCGTAAGTGTGTTGACTGGTACTGTATCTCGGGTATTCACGAGTGACAGGAGAAGGGAGCGGGAGATTGACAGGCAGATTGGGGCTGCTGATAAGCGGAAGAAAGTGGATGGATGGTGCCGTGTGTTAAATCAAAGATGACACTGTTCTGTAATTCTACCACATAGCAGAATAAAATAGAATTATTGTTATAACCATGCTAACAGTGGAACACCTTAATGCAACAATGTAGTGGATAATTAATCATTCCAAATAACCTCCAACCTCTCTAATCTTCTCTGCCTTGATGGGTTTCTGCCCAGAAGTAGCTACAACTAAATTTGTCACATCTGCACATGTAGCAGGAAAGCTGTTGTACAAAATTGTGCTATTAATTACCACCACAAATCAATGGATCATCAGTTTTCATGGATCATTCTTTATTGCACAATGAGACACAACCAAACACCATCACCGTACACTACTGAAGATAAACAGTTTTCAGAATTTACAGATAAAACACGCTGTGACAATTTCCTCACTTGCACTGCGCTGCTCGGCTCCAGCTGGCTCGCTCTCTGGTGTGGAGCCTGAAGTGAGTGTTTAGGTGAGCTGACTGGTTGAAGCATTTCCCACAGACGTGGCACCGGAAGGGCTTCTCACCAGTGTGGATGCGGTGGTGCCTCTTCAGCATGCTTACTGTGGTGAAGCTCTTCCGGCACACTGAACAGCTGTATGGTTTCTCTTTGGTGTGCCAACGCATGTGGACCTCCAGTTGACAGGCAAAGTTGAAGCCCTTGCCACACTCGTTACAGCTGTGCCACCTCTGGATACTCTGACTCGGGTGATCGGGGTGAGATGGAGGCGGCTTCAGGGATCTTGCATTTTTAATCTGCAGTATACGCACACTTTGCTTTCCATTTGAGCGAAGCAGCCCCTTCACCTGCTGGTCATTTCTCAGTGTCATGTGAGTCTTTGCAGTGGTGGTACAAGAATCGTTCTGGGATGAATAAATTGTCATGGATGATGACAAGCTGTTAGATGGCTGCTGTTTCCTGTTGTCCTTCCTGTCAGTTTTTGTCTTAACCCCTGGGCATATAAGTGGAGGCAGGGAGACAGTCTGGGCTGGAGGAGGATGAAACCTCAGCAGCTCAACATTGCTGCAGTTTCCTTCTTCAGAATTGCGTACTTGTTGTAAACAATCACTTTGAATGTTTCTTTGTTCATCTTTAACTTGTGACAGTGGCCTGGCACTCCTTCCAGATTCAGACTCACGAAGCTGGCTGTCTTCTTGGGCCTGGGCAGAGTGAGGCTCTGAAAGGTTACAAACATCACAGTCATGCTGGTGCAATTGAAAAGAAAAATGAATGCGTCTTGTATAAGGTAGCTAAAGCAGGTGTGCATGGTTAATGAACAAAAGACACTATTAGCACAATTATTCATGGTGGCATTGTAGTGCAAGTATTTTTTTTAATTACAAATCTGAATGAGTGACAGGTGTATCTGAAGAAGGTGCAAACTTAAAACTGAAGAACTGTTTCACTTACTGTTGAATTTTATTACTTACAATGTTTTGGTCTGACAAACCTACAGTGCTGTCAAAAAGTATTTGCCTTCTTCCTCATTTCCTTTTTTTCTGATCAAATTTTATTATCAAAGATAACCTGTGTAATTTTTTTTAATGCAGTTTTTAAATGATTTTTTTTTGGGGGGGGTATCCAACCTTACCTAGCTGTATGTGAGAAAGAAAGTAATTAGTTATTATTTGCTCCCTAAAACTAATAATTGTGCAACTCTCTGCAGCCAGAACTCCAATCCAACCTTTGTGATAACTGGTTGAGGTCATGCATCTCATTCAGGTTTATGTCTGGACTAGGACACACCAAAAATCTTCATTTTGTTTTTTTGAGCCAGTAACAGGTGGACTTACTGGTGTGTTTTTGATCATTGCCCTACTGCATAACCCAAGCGTGCTTGAGCTTTAGGACACAAACCGATGAACAGACATCTTCAGGATTTTTTTTTTGATGGAGAACAGAATTCATGGTTCCATCAATTATGACAAGTTGTCCAGGTCCTGAAGCAAAGCAGCCCCAGACCATCACATTACCACCATGTTTGACTGTTTGTATGATGTTCTTTTTATAAAATACTGTGTTTGTTTTACAACAGATGTAACAGGAAGCAAACCTTCCAAAAACATATGTCTTGTCAATCCACAGAATAATTTCCCAAAAGTCTTGGGAATCATCAAGATGTTTTTCTGGCAAATATCAAGTAAGACTTGTCAAATCAAGTGTTCTTTTTGGTCAGCAGTGGTTTTCACATTGGAACTCTCCCGTGGATGCCATTTTTGTCCAGTCTCTTTCATACTGTAGAATCATGAACACTGACCTCAACTGAGGCAATTGAGGCCTGCAGTTCTTCAGATGTTGTTCTGGGTTCTTTAGTGACCTCCTGGATGAGTCGTCAATGCACTCTTGGAGTAATTTTGGTAGGCTGGCCACTCCTGGGAAGGTTCACCACTGTTTCAAGTTTTCTCTATTTCTGGATAATGGCTCTGACTGTTCTCTGAGTCCCAAAGCCTTTAGAAATTGCTTTGCAAGCATTTAAACACTGATAGATGTCAGTTTGAGTTTCTTTAGATTGTGGCATGACGTCTTTCTTTTTGAGATCTTTTAGCCTACATCACTTTGTCAGACAGGATCTATTTAAGTCATTTCTTTTTTTAGCAGGTCTAGAAGTAATCAGGGCTGGGCGTGGCTAGTGAAATTGAACTCAGCTGTGGCTAATCAAAGTTAATTCATAATTTAATAAAGGTCAGAATTACTTTTTTGTTTTGTTTTTTTCCCTTAATAAATGAAATTAAATTCAAAAACTGCATTTTGTATTTACGTGGGTTATCTATAATGATAAAAATTTGCTTACTGGTCTGAAACATGTAAGTGTGACAATATTAAAAAAAAAAATCAGGAAGGGGACAAAAACTCTCTTTTTCACAGCACTGTATAATAAAGCATGTAGAGTAAAAAACTTACACTGTATATGTCTTGGTACAATCCACCTTATAGCAGCCTACACAATTAATTATCTGGAGCCTACCCGGCTGCCATAGGGTGAGAGGGAGGGCACATTCTGGACAGGTCGGCAGTCTGTCACAGAGAGACGGACAACCATTCGTACTCACATTTACACTTATGGGCAATTTAGAATCACCAGTTAACCCAACCCCAATTACTGCATGTCTTTGGACTGTGAGAGGAGGAGTACCCAGAGAGAACGCACACAGAAATTCATTTTGGGAAAGTGAGGCAGAACACCATAACTAACTAGTTTCAATACGTTATGACCAGATACCAAATCTTTCTAGAAAAGTCAAATTGAAGTTGTTATATGGTCTTTTTTTTTTTGAATATCACAATAAACTTGCATGAAAATACTTTTTTTTTTCCTTTTATCTATTTTCAAGCTCTAATATCTTTAAGACCATTCATCTGATTTGAGTAGTTTCATGGTATAGAGCAGCTAATGTCAAACTGGTAGCCTGCGGACCACATCCGGCCCCCCAGAGCTTTCCATCCGGCCGCCGAATATTACTGAAATCAAGACTAGCCTAGTGAGGGAAAAAAAATGAAGAGTTCAGATGCAAAAGCTACTAAATGCCACCTCTGTCAAAAATGACAAAAATGACCCCCCCCCCACACACACACACACAAAATGCCCTCCAGTGTGCGCTTTCAAGAACGCAACTGTTTTCATTTGTATCAAGAGGAGGCTTTTAAATACTCAAGTTAGCTTAAGTTACTATAGTAAAATAAGAGGTCACAGTTCTTCAAGTGTGTGCTGTAGTTACAGTATAAGTTACATTGAGAGGGTGCGCTGTGTGTGTGTGTGGGGGGGGGGGTGATGCATACACCTCAGAAAGTATAGAGCTGTGCTCCTGCAGGTGGGGGCCGGTCCCAGCCACACACAGTATGCATCCCTTGGTTGTCACAAACCCCGCGGCCTAATATCACCTATTCTGTTATTGTAAAAATAAATGTGCTGCCATTTTGTGCCATCATGGTTGTACTGTGTGAATCTATGTAGAAATCCTTTTATCATCGTCTAATATTTGGGCTTTTTGCCTTCATTCACACTGGGCAGAAGACGGACTGAAGATTTTGCTTGTATTGCCACAAAACAAAACATTATTTTTTTTAAAAGTAGGTCAATTACAATATTTACATTTTTGAAAAGAAGGCACCTCACTATTGCCTGTAAAATGAACACCATAATATCCAGATACAAAAAATGCTCTTTTTAAAGAAAAGTGTCTTGGCAGATTTAGAGGGTTTTGCATCTGAACTCTTCATATGTTCCTATATTCACTTAAAAAACAAACAACAAAAACACCTTCTGAAAAGTAGACTGTGCAGAGATAAACTCGTTGCTCTCGTTTAACATTTTATTGTTTCCCGTGCTCAATATTGCTATAATGAGAGCAACTGCGCACAATTGCGGTGTTTCCATAACAATCGTCAACATAACAGAGAAGAACATGTAAGTGCACATCACATCATTAAAAATAATATAAATCTGAAAGGCAAATTGATATGCATCATCGCCCTGGATTTTTTTTTATCAGGGAGATCAGAGACGATCAGGCTGGAAGCATCTGGTGACCTGACATGGAATGACCCATCTAGTATTATTTATTGGATGGAATTTTTATTCCTCGAAAGGTTAGAAATGTTTGACCGTCTCAATAAGTGCGGAACACATGTTAAACTGCCATTTGAGTTTTTCCAAACATGGCAGGTTAAATACCGTGAAGAAAATCCAAATAGCATAGGCTGAGCTCACAGAACGCTCTGTGAACTCTATGCTATGGCACACCTGAGGAACAGATTAGGCGGGGGGCGGAGGAGAGACTCAGGTTGATGCTGAAAGCAGACCTCGACAAAGCCTGGAGTCAGCTCCGACACAGTTCTATGTGTGAGCAAAACTGAGCTACAACGGAGATACTGTGAGTGAAGCTTAAACTGGCTTTCTGTACATTAGTGTACGTGGCGTGTGAATAAGCACAGACAGCTGCTGTGAGCTGATACTCTTCACCTGACTGCAGCAGGAGCCTCTGGACGGCCACGTTCAGGAGCCGTTTGAGCCGCTCGTTCTCCTCTTTGGAGCGTAGGATTTCGCTCTGGTACTCTACCACCGCGTCTTTAACAGCGCGAAAAATCTCGGCCGCCGCCGCCGTGAGCCTGTCGTTCAGAAACACGTTCAGGTGCTCCAGTTTGGTCATGCTTTCAGCCACTGTCTCCGGAGACAGAACGTCCTTCTGTTTACATCCTCTCCGCCGGAAGTCAAAGCACACCGGCTTCTGGCAACTGTTCTACAAGCCCATGGGTGTGACGCCACCTGCTGACTGGAGGAGTCAATGACATGTGTGCTGTGCAGAAACCGCAAAGAAAGAAAAAGAAAAAATAAATGAAAAAAACGACAGATTTAACGACCTTCTTACTGACGTTTACTTTTTATATCATCAATTTTAAAAAAAGAATAAATAAGTTACCACTTAGTAACATCTCTTTGGCAGTACCATAGCCTGCAAATGTTCATCCAGGTGAGGCTTTTACTGCAAATTTTTTGGTCTGTCTTGCACACAGGTCATGTTTACCCTCTTTCCATGGATTGTTGACCACTATGAAAGCTTTAGCTTCCCATCAAATCCATCAATTGATCAATCCATTGATCGAGTATTCTATCAATGATTCCATTGATTAATCAAGTAATCTTTTAAGAAATACTGTTGTCTTATTAATGAGCAATAATAAATATTCAAAAGAGAAAAAACAGGTATTTTAAAATTAACTGCTCATTGGTTTCTATTTTAGAAATTGCAGTGCTTTTAACAGTTTAACAGCATCCGTCATAAAAACTTAAGCCTTTCATCGTATTTACAGCCCATATTACAATCAGCTTTTTTTTTTAAGAAAACATTTTCTTAAATGCAAAAATAAGTAATCGTGAGTTCAGTAATGTCAAATATAAATTAACTAGTTCTTATATAGCACTTTTCTACTCTGAGCACTCAAAGCACTTATACAAAAATAATAAGGTATACATACAACCTAAACTAGGGGATTTAGAATTAGACACACACGCGCACACACACACACACACACACACACACACACACACACACACACACACTTGCTTGCTGCAGGCGTTTCTGCCACATAAAGCGGGATGGCTGCCGTCAGCCTTCAGCACCTGCCTGATTTAAATATCATATTAGACAAAGTTAACAGTTCATCTGCATATTTTATTTTAATTACTGTATCTTTACTGCAGATTGTTCACTGTGTAAAACAAACGGCAGTGGATGGAAGCAGCTACAAAGTTTTCTTTTCTTCATGTTGGCACTTGTTGATCAGGTGGTTTTATGAAGTACCTCTTGCAGTAAAGTTTTTAATGGTGATTGCAGGAATAAGAGCTGCTGTTCTGGATGCTAGAAAGACATGTCCTTTCGTTCCACCTGCCCTCATCATCTCTGTAACGGCTCCGCCTCTTTGTGTGTGCCCCGTGTGCAGACAGACTCCACGTTTAACTGATGTCAGCACCTACATTGCTGCTGTTGTGTTATCAGTGTTTCTGCTGAAAAACTGGCGCTGCTTGTGTTTAATGTTGTAATGCTTTGTATTCACATGTGTCCTCCTAAACACATGGCACCCTGCCACTGTGGATATTTTTGACTACTTTAGCAAACTCTGCAGGTCATGATTAAGGCTTCCCCCTCGCCAGAGGACGTATTGGTTAAGTCCATATGCACCTCAAAGTGTTCATTCAACCACACAGCAATATCCCCAGTCTGGTTCATCAGCTCTTCTCCCCAGGCAAAATTGGCCTGATCCACACTCTGCTTTGCCTTCCTTAATCATCAGACAGTTTCCCTTAACCTCCTCAAGGCCCACTGAAAGTCCTTTCTGCATGGATTCCCCAAAATCCACCTGCACTGCAATTCTTGCTGAGTGCCATTGTTTTGGGTTTTTATCTAGGGAGCACTATTTGAAGATGCCTCAAAGCATTTTCAAATAGTGGACTTTAATGTCTGTTGTCTGTGCTATGCATTGAAGAGCAGTTCAGCATGGCAGACCGTCTTGGGATCTCTGGGTAGAATCCTGGAAGGGGTTCCACCTGGTAACTCTGTAGTTCTCCTGGGAAACTTCAAAGTTCATATGGATGACAATGGGGAAATGTAGAGAATGGTAACTGGGGGAACCTCTACCTCTCCTCTCCAACAGACGCTCCTGTTCTGCTCCTGTTGAAAACTCTCCTTCCCAAGTCATTAACCAGTTTTCTGATCCACCTTCTTCTCTGTTTAATAAATATTTTAAAACTCTCCTTGGTAGTCCAAGTCTGCTCATTGGGTCTGCTTTATCCAGTTTATGCTCAGTTATGACAATTTGTAATAGTAGTAGTAGTAGTAGTAGTAGTAGTAGATAGCCAAGCCATCATTTGTTCATATGCATGGGTCAGACGCACTTCTAAATTAGTTCCTAAAGTAAAAATTGAGGTAAATATTGATAAATCGCTGATTTGTGCAGGAAACATTCATATGCACAATATCCAGATTTGTGGTAACCACTCATTTACAAACAGTGCGTATGCACAAATCTGTGCATAAACCCAGTGTACAAATGTTTTATGTGCAAATCAGTGATTCATCAATATTTTCTTACCTGAATTTGCTCTTACTTTGCAAGCAAATTTAGATATTTCTCAGACCATGCATATGAACAAATTATGAAGGTCTGGCTGTCTTAGAAAATTTAAAAAACACAAACTAAACTGAATATCACTGTCTCTTAAAAATAAGAATTACCGGAACCCTATAGTAAAGTGTTACAGTAAGCTGACGGGAGAGTTGCAGTTGTTGGATATTTTTATCACTCTGATATTGGTATTTTACTGTCATTATTCTATATCATTTAGTAGTACCTATATTAATCACACACACTGAATTAATGGTCATATTTTATATTGTCTGTTACCTATATTGTCACTCACACACTGGAACACTGCATGCTTTAGGTGAGTGGGAAGGACTGAGGCCTGCTCGGCTCAAGGCCTAATTTTTTCCCTTAGAAAAAACCACACTCATTCATAGCTAGAGTCTCACCTTTGTACACTGTGCACTTTTGACACTGAATTGTCAATACAAAGGTCAAGTTGCTGGGAGCTGTGTGTCCTGAAGTGGGGGTTGAAGGCCCACCTGAGCTACTTTAATAATGTAAGGGAGTAAAAGATTAGACCTCCCTAAAAGTGTTACTAATAATGAGAAATTATGGACAGCTGGATGGGGGAGTGCTTCTGTGGGAGGTATTTTCACATGGGAAAATTGTTTGTTTTGACAGCCCCAGAGAATTGTGTCATGAAGTCTCTGTAAAAGGATCGAACTTGTATGGTTCATAGTGGATTGGAAGCACCCTTCTATGTCCACTGGCCCTGATAAGAGCAGGGGGAGGTGTGAGTTTGGGGGATAAAAGGCAGTGGTAAAGTTAGGAGGGGATGCTCTTTTTGCTCTTCCTCTATCCCCTTTGCAGCGGCTCCAAGGCACTCACTCCTGGGAGGGCTTTTTGCTTTCTTGTACTTTAACTCTGTGCTTCAATAAATCCTGGTGAAGAAACCTGCTCATCTCCAGTGAGTTTTTCTAAAGTGTGAAGTTGCTATATAAGTGCACTTGTTTCCATTGGTTTCACCTCCTCCTGGTAAGAGGGGCAGAAAGAGGGAGAGCTGAGCCACGACCCGACACAGTTAAATCCAGAGTCTCTGTACTCTGGGCAGGTACAGAGGATTTCTAGATCAGTCTTAAAGGACACTTCTCACCCTTTGCACTGTGAGTTCCAGCTTCTCCCATCAGGACACAGATATAAAATGCCCAAAATGTAAAACCAAGCTTTATAAAAGCAGTTTTGTTCCCAGGTTTTAACAAATTTTAACCCCTTGCTGTGTTTTTTTTTTTTTTACTATGTTTTACTATGTTCTCATCATGTTTTGTTTTTATTCCATTTGCTCTTATTAGTGGTGTGTGTTTTTAATATGTTCTGTCTTTTAATCATGTCTGTATTGTTATGAGCCAACTCACTATACTGCACAACAAATTTACCTCTCGGTACAAATAAAGTAACTTGACTTGACTTGACTGTGTGCTACTGCTAATACCACTACCACTACTGTATATTAATTATTAATATTACTCTTGTTATTATTTTCTTGTTGGTCATTACTTACAGTTTTCCAAATGAAAATTAAAAGCTGTAGGTTTTAATTTCATCAAATTCCAATGGGCATTATCACATCTTTCATTAAAAATGACTTCCATCCCTGCTGGATGTCATCACTTACTGTACAGCCTAACTTCTTTTTTTACTGTCTCCCTACCCTCTCCCCTAACCTGTCGCAGCAGATGGCTGCTCCTCCCTCCGCCTGGTTCTGCCCGAGGTTTCTTCCTGTCAAAAGGGAGTTTTTCTTTCCCACTGTAGCCAAGTGCTTGCTCATAGGGGGTTGTCTACTTGTTAGGGTTTTCTCTGTATTACTGTAGGGTCTTTTCCTTACAGTGTAAAGCACCTTGAGGTGACTGTTGTTGTGATTTGGCCCTATATAAACAAAACAAAATTGAACTGAACTGAAATTAGTACTACCCCACGGAGGCTGGATTCTTTAAAACAGGAAACCCTTTGGAAAGTTATGCCTTTTCTGGCATGATTCTTGGACTATTGCTATTTACCTCTTTTTTTTTTTTGCCTTGCGGTGCAGGCTTCTCCCTTGCTCTCTCCACATCGACAGAAACTGGGTTCCTAATGCAGAGAAACTGGGGTATGGTGTGTAGAGATAGTATGCAGATTACAGGTAGCAAGCATGACCCCGTAGACTTGGAATGACTGTTGACTAACATACACAAGGCAGTAAGAACATAGGCTAGTGTGTTCATGTCATGGATATGATTTGTGTGCAAACTCATTTTTTGTGCAGGGTAAGAACATTCCCACACACATATTAGTGAACGAGGCCCAATATTGTGTGCTGTTAACTGGTAAAAAAAAAAGTTTAGGCCTATTATCTCCTTTGCAGCTGAGTATGGAGGAATCATGAGCGCCACCCAGTCTGATATGAAGCACCAAAATTAAATAAATAAGTGCCTATACCTACACCACCAACTTGTGGCCTGCCAATTGTAACTACACCATTTTAAATGTCTTGTGTTTCTGTGTGAAAGGAGATCATTTTTAAAACATTTCCATCTGAACTTGTTACTTTTTGAAAATGAAAAACAAAGCCATTTCCACTGGATCGTTCTCATGTAAACAGGGCCTACAAGTTTCACTTCTATTTACATTCACTGCCACCATCTTGGACTGTTAATTCAGGGTTGGGTGCTCCGATTTTCCCAGTTAGAAATCCAACTTGAGGGGCATTCCAGAAAAAAAAAACTTCTAACTGCAAACTTGGAAATTACGACATCCGATTTACTCAGGAACGCACATATTGAATGATGTTGTTTAAATTTTAAATTGTTTATTAACAGCAAAGCAAATCAAAATCTTTGAGCATCTCATACAAAGGTGAACCTGGTATTCGTTAAAATTATTTTTATTTACAGTAAATGTACAAGTCGCTCTGAGCAGTCAGCTTGCGTGAAAATGGTGTGGACAGAGCAAATGTACATAATGACTATAAAACAAGCTGAAACATGATCTGTAGGCAGCACTGCTGAAATCAAAGTGTTGTGCCCCCCCCCATTTTATAAAGAATAGCAACAGTCCCTGAGGTGTTCAAAAAGAAAATAATGAGTTCTTAGACATTTACCCCAGAATAGCTGGCGTCAAAGTATGCCCACTGAATAAATGATTAAAAAATACTTACTTTTTAATAAAACATCATATAAACTAAAGGAGAGCCACATAGTCCACACCCTGCCTATGACCATGAATAGAAAAGTTAAAAAAAAAAAAAAATCACTAAAACACAGACACCTCACCAATAAATAAATCCTAACAGTAACCTGACCCAAAATTCTTCTGACATACAGTCCTTGCTGAAATAAAACGGATACGTTTCAATGCCATAATCTGGGAACAGGCTCGTCACTCACAGACGGAAAACCAAAAACACAGTTTGGGACAGGTGAACGTAAGTGCAGCAGTATTCATTACCTCTAGATTCAGCTTCCTCGTCCCTTTGCATACACAGTATACAGATATAACTTCTCTCTGAATGAATATCATCCAGAAAAACTGAGGACATTCTTAACAGCATCTCTAACACCACGGCTTTAGTCAAGGTTCTGTTGGACAGGGACACATTATGAACAAGACCGAGGCCCTGGAGAATAATTCCTCCATCATCAGATATTCACATGGACAGGAAATGAAAGAGGATTGTTTATGAGAGAAGATGTCAAAAATTAAACAACATATATGAACATAAAGCTTAAAAAGGCTGAAATTTTAAAATACAATAAAATTTTATTTGCTCCATGGTAGATGATGGGATAAATACGAAGTCACAAAACAGGTTTGCGGGAGAGACAAAGGGGCAGGCTGTTGACAGAGCTCTCAGCTGTTAATCATTTCAGAAAGCTCCTGCAGCAGGTCGTCCTCTCCGACGCCGGGGTCCACATCATCATCAAGGTAGTCCTCAGTAAACTCACTGATCAGCTTCTCGAAGTCATCCACGGTGTGGGTGGAGTCGCCCGAGGTGGAGGCTAATCGGGATGCTGCAGTACTAGAGCTACTTGATTTGTGCTGAGAGGGCGTCTTCAGGACTGGGCTGAATGACAAAAAAGCCTTGTTATTTACTGATGAACTAAATACTACATTCATGCAAACAAACACTGAGCATCTTTTACAGCAACTACTCTGCAAACAACTAGAGATGCACTGATCAAGGGTCAGAATCATGCGATTTCCCAGCATTTTTAAACCTGAATGGTGACTGGCTAGTCAGTCTCACATGAGCCATTTAATGAATGTGCAACATGCACACAATGGCACAGTCGGAGCTCTAACCAGCGATTGGCCGGCACTGTGCAAGGCAATGGTAGCATCGCACCAGGCTGAAAATTTTAGTGGTTCACTATCAGAACTGCTGGTCATCCAATAAAATAAATACCTGAATCAGCCAAGAAAACTGCAATTGATGCAGCTCTACAAAACAGCATTTTGTATCATCAGTATAATTTCAGTGATGGGTTAACTATGTGGTTTGAACTTAAAGGATAAGTTTGACTTTTTAAAAATATGTTTAAAATTACAGCATTATACAGTGTTTTTGTCAATGTGTAAAAGATAAAAAGTTAACCGGTGGTTGAGCTGTGTGGAAGATAGGGCTGCAACTAAAGATTATTTTGGTAGTCCATGAAGAGGTTTACTATTTAGAATAAATGCTAATACTAATGCAAGGGAAAAAAATAGGAGCCAACATTTGCTTTGCCTCCAGAGCCATAGGTGCAGCACAATAACTGTTTTATCTATTTTTCCATCTATAATTATCTTTTAGTTTGGAGGTCTTTACCTTTGGGGGACCATCCAGGACTCTCTAGCAGCAGCACCACTGATGGCTGGATTGCTTTCTTGGCCTAGACTCTGTTTGAAGACTGGGACAGTCTGAAGCTCCTCACTCGATGGGCTGGAGCTGGAGCCAGACCCCAGCTGGGTGATGATACTACAGGGCACAGCAGAGCTCAGCTGAGCATCCACACTGATAGATGGGAACACCTGACAAATGGGGAACAAAATTCATAAACATAACATGACTGGTTAGATCTCCCATCATGAGCTTGAAAACAGGTGACGTCTCACCTCTTATCCAAAAGGCTTATTTAGTTCTAAAACTAAAACGTGGCGAGTCCCAAATATTTAAACCCTAGTGGGAGGTGTCCCCTTTGGAGGTATTAATCATGTGCTTCATCATATGAGCTAAGGTGTAAAGAAAAACATGGGCCATCACCACCAGGGGTTTCGAGTGAAACCACTGTGAGACCTTGCCCCACCCTATCATGTGACCTGTTGAGGTCACCTGAAGTAAGGAGCGAATGGGGACTGAGGCACCTGGGAAGGGTTCTCAAGACTGCATTGTATGTGACTGGCAGCTGGTGTTGTAAGCCACCACCTCTGTTCAATGCTGGTCATTCACAGTGGACATAGATGGTATCTTTTACTCCTCTTTCAAACCAGTGAAAAATGTGAACATTGGCATCCTTAAAGAATGTCATCCCCCCACTAGGGTTTAAATACCTGGGACTCTCCACATTTTGGTTTTAAAACTGAAGAAGCCTATTGGACAAGAGGTGAGATGTCTTCAAAAAAATATAAAGTCTAGTCGCTTTTTTCCCCAAGCGCTTGACTGTCATGACCTGGATGACTGAGAATCTACACAGACATGATTCTTTTGCATGTTTCTACACAGGATTGTCACAGTATAAATATATGATATAAATATCAACTGCATCAAATTGACTGAACACGTCCAACCTACATGTGTGTCTCTGTGTGGTTTCTCTTGCTGTGGCTCCTCCTTTACTGCAGAGGGGCTGTTCATAGGTTTAACAGCAGCTACAGCAGATTGTTCTGCTCCCCTCCTCCTCTGGCCAGGCTTCACCTGCACCGCAGGCTTCATGACAGATGGTTTCACATTCAGTTTGGGTCTCACTGAAAGTAAAAAGTAACATTGATCAAATGCTTCAGTCTGCTCAGTCCCTTGTCATGGTCACACAAGCTTTCCCTCACAGTGCAGGCAGCAGCAACAAAAGCAAATACAGGAAGCAGGTGCAGTTTTCTGGACTAGTGGATACTGTGAAGAATTTACCCATAAGATTCATATTTATCTAGGCAATACTTCAGGTAAAACTGTACTGTGTCTGCATGTCTATGGCACTGTGCTGCATCCCAACATGCAAAGCATACCCAAGTATGGAAAGGTGTTTAGCTCAAATCTGCAGCATAAACCTGCTAGTTGGCTTGGCTTGAGGTCAGACGGCATTCTCATTATTGACTTTACATGAGTATTACAGCCACAAAAAGCTGAAGGGAAAATGCCAAGCATGCTATGGTCTCTTTAAAAAAACTGCCAATAACAAAGTCCTTTCAAAGTGCACCATTGCAGATTGTACTGACTGAACCAGGTCTGATGTTTTCCCAACCTATCCAAGTCTAAGCTGGTTGCTTCGAGCTCAAGAAGCAGCATGGCTTACAAAATAAATATGTACGACAGCATTAGCGATGTGGTACCTTTAGTGTCTGCAGTTTTTTCTGGGGATTTCTGTTGATCATTATCCAGTGTTTCATCAACAGTAGAGGCTGCTACCACAAGAGCCTGCATGTCTGGTGACCGTGTAGTGCAGATCTGTGTGTTCTTGTCTGGGGCCATCCTGGAGATGCAGTCGGACTTGGTCCCAGCCTGCTGTGCTGAAGACCTCGGCTTCACTGGGACTGACGGCACTGCTCCTGCTTTGGCCTGTTCCTCCATTTCCCGTTTTCGAATTTGCTTCTCCCGCATAATCTCCTCGAAGTTCTTGACCTTGATACTGGCCTAAAAAGACACAGGAAAATAACTGTTATCAGCAGTCTGTTTGATAAATAACCACAGCCTTATCTTCTGTCTTGCAGACGGTACCTGAGGTACAACAACTGGAGTTTCCTGTGGCTTCTTTATCACTTCAGCACTCTTCTCTGTTGTGATGCTACCTATGTTCAACAAAAAAAATCATATTAATGTAATGTACTCCCATTTACACATCACTTTTCTAGTCTTATTAACCACTCAGAGCACTGTATTGACTACAATTCAATCAGAAAGACATTTAAAACACAGGGTGTAACAAATCTATGTGCTCTTCCTGTATTACCACAGAGTAGGGCTGTGCAATGAATCAAATTTCAATTTTGACTCCAAACAATCACAAAAACAAAAGAAAAGATTATTAAAATGATTAAGCTTTGCGAGTACACTCTTAGCCGGATTTATGCTGAGGCGTTCAGTTTTGCTGGGCCTACAATGTAACCTACGTAAGTCCAGTACCACATATAAAACACCAGGATATGACCACAGAGTAATTAACACATATATTAGATTAAGTTTCGGCAACTGTTCAGCCACTTTAAGTTCAAACATCACAGCCCTGCCAGTATAACCAGTATTTGCTGTGTTGGCCTGAATAATTCTTATTTAGTCTTAAGCTGAACATGTTTTCTGTTTGTTCTGGGCTATAATGGACCCGCCTCCATGTTCTTGGATTGAGTTACTGTCCGGAATTAACTAAATATAAATTTTGCATACATGGACATACATAGAGTGGCTGTGGCTAAAGGTAAAGCAGGTCATCTTCCAATCCATTGGTTCGATTGATGGCTGCTCCAGTCTGTGTGCCAAAGTATCCTTGGGCACGATATTGAACCCCGAGTTGCTCTTTATGTATTCATCAGAGTGTAAATGTGTGTGCAAATGTTAGATAGAAAGCACTTAAATGTAGAAGAAAGTGCTTATATGACTGTGTATTGATTAGGGATGGCACAATACCACTTTTTTAGGGCTGATACAAAAGCCGATATTTTAAAAAAACAAACAAAAAAAACCCCAATTGTTTATTAAATGCCAGGATACATTTTACATAGGTCTCTCACACAAAAAAAAATCAAAATCTTTTAGTTGTCCCACATACAAGACTAAGAACCAGGGAGGGGCAGAGCTTTTCAGGCAGTGGTGCCACAGCTCTGTAACTGTTTACCACTCCAGCTCCATTTAGCTGACTCTGTGGCATCTTAAAAAAACAGTTGAAAACTTTTCTGTTTAACCAGGCTTTCTGTTGACTTTATTTTTATTCTTTTTCTTTTAATATGGTAATGTTAATATGTTTTTAACATGGTGTTTTATCTGGGTTTTTCGATATTGTGTTTAATTATTGTACAGCGCTTTGTGACTTTTTGTCTGTGAAAAACACTAAATAAATAAACTTTACTTACTTACAACAATCACTCTATCACCTGAATCCTGTTGTTCCTGTGTGAGAAGGTGATGCACTGGCTTATGGTATGTTGCAAATTTCAGTAGGGCTGCAACTATCGCTTAGTTTAGTAATTGAGTATTTTATCAATTATTCCATCAATTACTTTAGTAACTGGATAAGAAATACTTTTTTCACATTAACAGTTCATCTGCATATTTTAACTTCCGTACTGCAGTTTTTCCCTGTATGAAACAAACAGGGTGGATGGAGCAGCTACAAAGTTCTCTTCTCTTCACTTACTGATCAGGTGGTTGATGAAGGACCTCCAGCTGTTGTAAATCAGCTGACTGCTGCTGTTGTTTTATCTGTATTTATGTCAAAAAACTGGGGGCTGCGCGAGCGTAATCTTGCAATGCTTTATATTCACAAGCATTCTACTAAATATGCTTCTACTGCAGGTCTATATTTAGTCACTAATCAGGGATTAAGTATAAAAAATATTTTGAGGGGGAAGGAGTCCTCCCGGTGGAGGCGTGGAAAACATGTCAGCGATCATCCACTCAGTGTCAAAGGGAATCCGTCACAGCGACGGAGAACTATGGGGGTTATTTCCTGATCCCCACTCCATTCCGGTAGGTGGCGGTAATGCAGCTCTAAGCTGGTTTGGTCAACCGCAAACCCACAAGAAGAAGAAGACGACAGAGAACTGTAATGCAGCTCCTGTGGGTCGGATCGGATTGCATTTTTTAAATTTCTTTACGATATCCGATCTTTAGGCCAGGATTGGACCGATACTGAATATCGGATCGGCGCATCCCTAGTATTAATGTTGTATAAAGTGCTTTGAGTACTCGAGTAGAAAATGCAATCTAAGAACTAGTCCATTTCCCATGTACAGGATCTTTCAGTATATTGCACTAAAATGTGAGCAAATTTATTTGGTCCAAACAACTTTGGTCTTATTTCTCCTTAGTATTAGTTATGATAACCAGTATTACCTTTCTATTTATTTATCTGTTATTTGTGTTTAATTTACAATGTATTTATCTTGTAATTCATTTATATCTATATTTTATTTATATATTCAGTATTTACTGTAAATTCAGAGACTGTAGAAGTGCACTAAATTTCAATGTATTCACTGTTCTTTAGTGGAATAAATGCAGTGTGTCTACAAAGTCATTGAGTAATTATGTTATAATCGTGATTTCAATATTGACCAAAATAACTGGGATCATGCTTTTTTCCATAATTGAACAGCCCTACCACTGAGGAGATCATAATATTCAAAAGGCTATGTGAAGCCTTACTTTGAAGAGCCAGCTTCTTAATGAGCAGTAGGCGGGGCTTCTTGGCAATGTTCTCTTCAGTATCAGAGCTCTTCTGTTTTTCAGCCTCCACTGCCTGCTGAGCCTGAATCCTTGCTGCCTTCTCCCTGCGAATCTCTTCCAGGGTCTTTACTCTCACTTCACCCACGTTTGTGACCTCAGGTCCATCCCCATCTGTGTCCGACCCTTCCTTGGTCTCCCCTGGAGCTTTACTCTGGAGCTTTGCGACTGACCTTAGGGTAGGGTTTCCGTTCCTCCTTCTGCCTCTTTTTCTTGCCCCGAAGAATCCATCAGACACCTCCATTGGAAATGTTTTGACATTTCCAATAGAGGAGTCTTTCTCAGTGATGGCTTGCTTGATCCCCCTGCTGGCTTTGTCAGTGCTGCTCTTGGCGTTTTTCTGGCTCTCAGGTTGGGACATGACTCCCTTATGTTTGATCCCCTCATGAGTTTTTCTATGGATCTGCTCAGGAATTTTCTGTGATACCACACTGCTCTCAGCTAAAACACACAAAAAATTATAGCTGACTGGGTATGATTAACATTATTCCACAATCAATCTCAATGTAACTCATTCTCTTCAGACCTCTTACCTGACTGAGTGGCTGCAACAGGACCACGAAGCAATCCAAGTCTTTCCTTTACAGATTTTAAAGCTGAAAAAGCAGAAGACAAGTCTTCATTTTGTTGATGCGTGAATGCCATCACAATACAACAAGAATATAAGGCCACAACTGGTGCTCTTTGAATACTCGTTTGCAAGTTTTGAGGTTTTACAGTACTCACCTGTCTGAGGGGGTACAGATGCTTGGTCCATGTCCATGACCCTACCCAAACGCTCAGCCAGACTCCTTTTCAGGGGGACATCTTCTGCACTTCTTAGATCTACATCAAGGCCAAACAAAAAAGTTCTAATCTCTGCATTATTATTCTGAGCGGTATCTGACAACTGCAGCCAAAGAGAAAGTTTACCAGTGCTGTTAATCTTTCTTCCAAGTCTTTCAGTCACACTGACTCTTGCTCTCCCAGGTTCTTCAAACACAAGGGAGCCTAGAGTTAAAATGTAGTTGAGAACAGAAAAAAAAGTAATGGCATGAGGCTATGCTTTTATTTATTTTTTCAACAATTTAAAATTAGGCTTACACTCACGAGCTACTATGTAAGTAAATCTGTTGAACTGCTTGATAACACAATATTTAATCAGCCAATAACAAGACATGTGCATTTAGACATACAGACATGGTCAAGATGACCTTAAGTTCAAATTGAAAATCAGAATAGGGAAGAAAAGGTGATTTAACTTTAAGCATGGCTTGGTTATTGGTTCCAGATGGACTGCTCTGAGTATTTCAGAGACTGCTGATTGGGGCTGGGCGAGATGGACCAAAAAGAAAAGCCACTAAATCTAGCAACAAAGTCGCTAAGTTGGCGACACTGCCATGCTGTCTCTTCCTGTATGATTTACGGGTGAAGTGATGAGGGAGAGAGGTGGGGTAGTGTGAAGCTATGCAGGGACAAACTGGGAGAAGAGAAAGGTGAACTGGTGGATCTACAAGCATCATTGTGATGCGACATAGACTACGTCAATATAAACAATATTGTCTCATCTTATATCTCATATGAAAATATATGTTGATATTTCTTAAAAACTCTATATCACCCAGCCCTACTGCTAATCTACTGGAATTTTCCAGTACAGTCATCTCTAGGATGTACAGAGAATGGTCCAAAAACAGAGAAAATATCCAGTCAGTGGCAAAAATGCCTTGCTGACGTCAGAGGGAAATGAGCAGACTGCTTCAAACTGATAGGAAGGCAAAAGTAACTCAGGCAGCCACTCATTACAATCTAGGTATACAGAAGAAAATCTCTGAACATACAACATGTTGAACTTGAAAGCAGATGGTCTACAGCAGCAGCATACAGAAAGACAAGCTCAACAAAAAAGGACAGAAGATTGGAAAAACACTGATTGACATTATTCTCACTTTCTGCTGTGACATTTGGATGACAGGATCAGAATTTGGCATGACTGACATCAAAGCATGGATACATCCTCCATGTATCAATTGTTCAGGCTGTAGGTGATGGTGTAATGATGTGAGGGATATTTTCTTGGAACCCCTTAGTAGCCATTGAGCATTCTTTAAACACCACCAGAGCATTGCTGTTGACCATGTCCATCCCTTTATAAACACAGTATATCCAGCCTCTAATGGTCGTTTCCAGTAGGATAAGGTTGAATGTCACAAAGCTCAAATCATCTCAGTCTGGTTTCTCAAATAAACTTCGATATCCAGTGTGTGTGTGTGTGTGTGTGTGTGTGTGTGTGTGTGTAGTTTTCAAATAGGGAACATCACCAGAAGAGGGGTATAATCAACATAATGAGCAGTATAATTCTGTGCAGCAAGCCTGGAACAATTTGGGTTAAATATGGTATAAACTTCAGCCCACAATATTGAACTTCATTAGGTTGGTGCTAACATTTCTCCAGATTGGTCATGTGTTAAGAGTTTATGATGCCAGACTATCACAGATGGGAATGCAAATCTTTGAATTTCTGATCATTTCAAAGTTTACAATTTTTTTTTACCGTTTCTGGAGTCGAAAATTGCTGGTTGAAAAGGTGTGTGGATGTTTTCTTTCTCTCCATTGGTAGATGTTTCAGCAGTCTGGATGGGGTAACCAGTTCTCTTCATGTTGGCCATCAGGGATTTCCTTAGCCAGATCTCCTCCAATGTGCTCACTCCAAAGTTCAGTGAACCATCTGTAAACACAAAACATTAACTCATAAAGATCTTATGAGTTTGGGAGACTCAAGGATTAAATCAAACTGTGATAAAATGTAACTCAAGAGCTTGTGTCTCTGCAATGTCACCTAATTTTGGTCGCTTTCTAGGAGAAGGACCACCCTTTCCCTCCTCTGAGAACTGGTCTGGATTAATCACTACCGGTGGATGGGAGGGGCTTGGTACTGGCTCCTGAGTTTCAGTCTTGATGACACCTCTGAGCTGAGGATTGACTGTGGTGGGAAGAAGAGCAACTGCGGGGACAACTGGTTCTTCATGCTGCTGTTCATTGTCCTTCTTCACACCTGGTACAGTAAGAGCCATTTTCATCACCATATTGCAGTAGTGGAAGTAAAACAGTGATAAAATGTTGGTATGTCTGTTTAAATCAATTCTACTCACTCAGATCAGGTGGAACCAAGACACCTTCCACATGGCGGGGTTTTTCATGGTAGAAGACACAATGTGGCTTCTGGCAGCCTGCCGGCTGTTTCTCCCAGTAACAAGGGATATCCTTTCGATTTTTCTGTTTGGATGAAGAACATCAACATCATGTAACAGCATGCATGGAGAAGACAGGCTCCTAACTCTCAATTAGATGTGTCCAATATTACTAGTATATCAAAGGAGAATAAAAATTTATTTAAGTCAAAAAGTTTATTTTCCATCTTGCAAATTCATAAATACCGCCTACTCAGGAGACTGAGCTCATTTGGAGTACAGGAGAACCTCCTAAAGAATTTTTCTCACTCCGTGGTGGCGTCAGCCATTTTATATGGAGTTGTCTGCTGGGGTACCAGCATCGGGACAGCAGACAGGAAGAGACTGAACAAAATCTTTTTAAAGAGGGCTGGCTCTGCCTTGGGATGTCACTTAGGCCCTTTTTACAGTGACCAGGTGCCGTGCCAGTGTTTGAACAGTTCTCCATTTTTTCCGCGAACACACTCGGTGCTCAGCCGAAAAATAGGTTCAACTCCAGCACTGCAAGTTAGCTGGTCTCAAACCAAGAATGTGTGATGGAAGTGGCAGAAGAGCGTGACTCTGCCATCTCAACATGAAATTTTCTACCACCCTTTCACTGCATGTTGTGTATTACATGAGAAATGTGATGCGATTCTCACAGCTGTGAATTAGGTTGGGCTGAACTTGCTGCTTTGTATCAGTTCATTTCACAGATAAAAGGACGCAAAGTGCGTACTTGTCATCTTGCTTATAATCACTGTCTGTGCTGCACACAGATGCTGCAGTAGTTTGGTTTGGACCGTAAAATGTGTTCGCAGCACAACAGCGTGTTCTCCCATGTTTGTGCACTTCGGCTTCTATGTCCAGATGAGGACCCGCCCACACTCATACATAAAGGATAAGTTGCTAAGCGCGGTGGAAACGCAGGCCTGTTCTTAAGCGTTTCGCTGGTTCATTGAAACCAGCACCAGCACTGGCATGAGCACCGGCACCTCAGCTGTGGAAATGTGGTATTAGACCCTGTGCAGGGGGTGGGAGGCAAGAGGAGCCAAGCAAAACTGGCATCCATGTTGGGGAACAACTCCCACCCCATGCATGGTACTGTGGCAGTACTGGGCAGCTTCTTCAGTGAGTAACTGCTTCATCTGAAGTGTGTAAGAGAGCGCTATCATAGGTCCTTCCTGCTGCTGTCAGACTCTGCAACCAGCACTGACCCACAGCAGACTAGTTACTATTTTACTCATTTCACTTAAACAACAAATGCAATAATGTCCATGTGCAATTAACAATAAATGTGCAATAATCATTCATTTTTACTATAAAAATGTTTATCCTCTCAAATTTTTATATATTATTTATTCCTGTTTTTGTGAGTGTTCTGTCCCTTTGCTGTTTGCAACACTGTAAATTTCCCACTATGTGAGACAAATATAAAGGCTTGCTTTAAAGTTTTTCTCCTAATTAAATACCACACTATGGTTTCTAACGACACTTTTGGCTCAAACAATGTAGGTAAGATCTCTGATGCAAAGAAAGGGTTAAAATTTTAATTAGCCTTGTGTTTACAGAAAATATTCAGAAGCACTTCAGATTTTCAGATCTTGCGGTGAAAGAAGGTGTTTGCCCTTACAGTGCACTGATTGTTCTTCCCAAAAGGCCCACAATCAGGATTGGAGCTCCTGGTTTCCAGGGAGACATGTTTTTTTTTTTTAACCCTTCACTGATGGCCATTCAAGACACACACAGCTTCAAATGAGCAAAGCCTGAAGGAGATATTTAAGAATTGTCTTCTTTTTAAGTTTGGCTTACTGTTATTTCCATGTGGCGAAATTTGCAGACAGTACGGAAGCAGCGTCCTTCCTGCCAGAGGCTGCAGACTGTCTCACTGCCCATCGCTGCTTCACAGTGTCTGAACGGACAGCTGTCTCCCTGCACAAACAAACGATAGGCTCACACTCTTCTTTCTGTTCACCACACACTTTCTAACCCAACGTGTGTATATAGGTTTGCTTACTTTAGAGCAGGTAGAATAGTAGAAGAAGTAGCAGTCATTTCCGTGGCTGGTCATAGTAAAGCTAGTATGTGTTTTAAGCGGTGGTGGTAACAAGGTTATGACCTCTGAACCTGGCAGCTGGTTCTCTTCAGGGCCAACAGGAATCTCCCTGGCAAGACAGAGCACAGAAGCGATCTATCATTCTCATGGGCTTCATAGTCATCAGGTCAAATGAACACCTATAGTAAACTTTGGATGCTTTTCAAGTGAATATTTACATATCACAAAGTGTGCCACAGCAAGTGGATGCAGTAGTTTGTAACAAATAAGTTAATCAACAATATTTTCAGCTGCCTCTCCACAGAGTCTCTCATCCAGCATACAGACTGAAGCTGGAAATGGTAGTAAGCTTATCGCAGGGTCCTTTATAACATCCTGCTCTTTAGTCTCTGTGTGGCACACATCAGAACATCCTTGAGAAGTCTAATCCAAAGCAGTTTTCATCAATGCACTTTGAACACAAAGAATCAGTTTGGTATATTTTCCATCACCATAGTGGATTTTAAGTCAAACAATGAAGATACCATTGAAGTGTGGATTTGCAGCATTTCTCCTGATTTACCTGGTGGTAGAGAAGTAGTCTCCCTCTTGAATGCACAGCTGGTAGGGTGTCTCCACGGTAGTAAGAAAGTCCTGAAGGAAAAATTGATCTGGGGTGGGTCTCCCAGTGACACTTGTCTTCCCATTTCTGAGATTGAGACCTCTTTATCTCTGCCAAACTGCTAAACATTACTGATGCTATAGAGTCCTTTGGGGATTTTTAAAAATATTACTACTAATAATTGGTATAGCTACTGAAATAAATAAATAGGGGGACATAAATGGCATGAACACAAAAAAGGGGGGGGAAGCCCTCAGCTGATACAGCAAAAAAGTTGAAAAAGGTGGGGTGGTAGGCAGAAAAAACATCCTCAGCTTCTTCTTCAACGTGATGGCATTTTACACACTCGGTAACATTTGAGTGCTGGCAGTGGGGAAAAACTGGGCAGGACTTTCAAACTTCTAGGGACTTTCTTGATTATCAAATGCTGAAGAGAGAAAAAAAAATCTTCTGCCAATGTATTCTCACGGGGGCAAATTATCCGTATCGAGGGATCACCAAAGAGGGCCAAGATGATGGTTTAAAACTACAAACTGAACAAAAACACTCCCCGGGGACCTGAAAATAGGTTATTAAAAAACAGACAGGACAAACACATTTCCCCACATAACGACATATGTGTTCTAAATCCTGTCCAGAATAAACTAGAATCTGATTGTATCTGGAATCTAGAAGAATGGACACACTTACATACTTGTATATTTCAAGTGTCTAATGCAAAACAAACACATTTACAGTTTTTTGGGAGGGAAGACCCATAATGCTTCTTTCTTCTAGACACAGAAACCTTTGCTTGCCAGTGACAATCACCCTTAACGATAACTGTCATCTTAATTAAGGGTAGAAATGCAGTCGACTGTAACAAACCTTTGGTAAAAATAACGAATTTTACCTTACATCAATATTCTGTATGTAAAGTTAAAGCCTGAAAACCAATATGCCAAGAAAACATTCACATACTTACCGTTGAATTCTGAAAAAAGCGACCGACGTGTGATTCCCAGCCGTAAAAGAAAAACACCACTGTACGAAAATAATGATTTTGGATTAATAGTTATGCTCTTTCAGTGAAGACTATTTTAGCTCGTGTAGATAACAGAGGCCTACCAAAACCTCCGACGATTATCGTAAACTAAACGTTATTACCGTGGTATTCACTTTCATAACACTTCAACATAACAATCATATGTATGTATGTAAACAGTGTATGTGGTGTTAAATTACCAGCTTCAATTTTTAAAATTTTTTTAAACACTGAAAAATGCACAACAAAAATAGACTTCTGCTCTTCCACCGCCACAGACTCGGACTAAAGCAAAATGGCGGCCGTAGACTACAAATACAAGGGGGCGGCCTTCCAGTGTGCTACGTTCAAGTGGCGTGAAAATATCGTAGATTCGAAAACTGTACTTTGTCCAATTTATAATCATATATAATATGCCCACATGAATGAAGAATCTCTGCTTTTTAAGAATACTTTGTCTAAAAAAACAGTGCAGTGGTTTACACCAGGAGGGTACGGTCCGGTACTAAAAGATTCTTTGCTGTGAAGCAGTCATTCAGAACCGGTCACGGCTGTACTTTGGGTCAGAATAGATCCGCTAGCAATAAGCAGTCTAAAACACAACTTAATCAGTTAATAAATAGCTTTTTTTTCTCATTTCAAATAGTTTCTGAACTGGAGTGATAATTTTGTACAGCTTGTTTATTTAAGAAAAAAATCCAGAAAATTATTGAATGAATTGATATTTTTATTACATTTTTGTATAATACTTTGTGAACACTCTACCTGAAAAAAGTTTTAATTTGTTGATGATCATTTTGTACACTTTATTTAAGAAAAAAATCCAGATATCACAATGTATGGGGAAAATTGTTTTGTTGCTGTTCTATTGTTTCAGAATAAAAACTTTCATTTTGATAAAGTATTTTCTATTTACCTATAAACTTTGCCCAATTTTATTCTGACTTTTAACTAATTAATGATCCAAAGTAAAGAGAAAAAAAATCACAAAACACTTAAACTTCATGAAAATTCTTCATATTTATTAAAAAGTATCCGTATCAGTATCGGCGATACTGGCCCTGTATTTACTTCGTATCGATCGATACCAAATTTTGCAGTATCACACACCACTAGTACACTACAGGCTAGACCATATGGGCTAGACCCTCCTATTTTGATTGACACCTCATTCGGCCAATCATGTAACTGGCTGCACCAAAATCAACCGAAAACCTACGTGACGCCCCCTGGTTATTATTGGCTCTGGAAAAACCCATCTCTTAATATGATTGACCGAATGAGGTGTCAATCAAAATGGGAGGGTCTGGCCTTCCATACAAAATGCACTACAGACGTGACAGGACACGGCCAGTTAGCAGGCAACGACGTGGGTTATCTAGAGCCAATAATAACCAGAGGGCGTAGTTTTTTCAGGTGATTTTGGTTCGGCCAGTTAACAAGTTAAAACGTTCACCGCTACGTTTAATGTCGGATTATGCTCTGTTACAAAATATATCAATTAAAAACAGAGATTCACTAGTTGTGTTTCATGTTATTCTGCTCAACTTCAACAACACAGCACAGGTCAAGAACACTGCTTATGACCAGAGATTTAATTTACGCTACATGAGAGCGCATTCACCTTCAAAACACAAAAACACAATGGTTGCCAAGGGAACTGAGGTTTGAGAAAGTCTGATGGTCATTTCTTTCCAGAAGTCTTGTATTGGTGGACAGAGCCACAATGCATGGAGGTGGTCATCAGTTGTGTTTAGTGCACAGTGTGTGCAAACATCTCAGTTCCTTAACAAAAAAAAAAATATATATATATATATATATATATATATATATATATATATATACACACACACACACATACATATATACATATATATATATACATACACACACACACACACACACAAAATAGGTTTTTGTCAAAGTACTGGCAAGAATTTAAAACTACTTTCACCGCTGGTTTACACAGTCTCCAAACAAACAAAAGATCCCCTGTTTGATCCTACAAGGAAACACGAATCCTTTAGTGTTGGGTCATTAGGACAGGCGTTGGGCAATGGCATATATATATATATATATATATATATATATATATATATATATATATATATATATAGCCACTATGCTAAATATGCCTATGTCATATTTGAACGTTTTCGGAAAACAAGAAAAAAATATATTTTTAGCAAACACATTGTAATAGAAAGTTCAACCAGATGTGTGAACAAGTTTCCAAAAAAAAGTAAGACACAACATTGTTTGCATAACAAATAAGTGACTTAGGCAGAATATGCCTTGACTTAGGCATTTCTTCTCTCATATATACAGTGCCTTGCGAAAGTATTTGGCCCCCTTGAACTTTTCAACCTTTTGCCACATTTCAGGCTTCAAACATAAAGATATAAAATTTTTATTTTTTGTGAAGAATCAACAACAAGTGGGACACAATCGTGAAGTGGAATGAAATTTATTGGATGTGTCAAACTTTTTTAACAAATAAAAAACTGAAAAGTGGGGCGTGCAATATTATTCGGCCCCTGTACTTTCAGTGCAGCAAACTGACTCCAGAAGTTCAGTGAGGATCTCTGAATGATCCAATGTTGTCCCAAATGACTGATGATGATAAATAGAATCCACCTGTGTGTAATCAAGTCTCCGTATAAATGCACCTGCTCTGTGCCAAATGTACCAGTTTCAAAGAGAAGAGCTAATGCTTCATTGGTGGTCAGCAGAGCCGTCTTTCTCATGCGGTGTGCCATCTTTGTATGTAGCGGCAAAAATACCTAAGTCAAAAAGATGACTAAGGCAGAGAGTGATTTTAGACTCTAACAAGCGTTCTGATAGGCTGAGGACATAAGCAATAAGGCAGGGTGATGCAGCAGTGGTAGGAGAGTAAAGTTAGGCAGACATCACAATTTGGCCCAAAAATGACTTAGGCAATTATGCTATTAGGCTAACGGTATACGTATATACGTCGATGGCGTCGGGTATGAAAAATCTGCTAAATCAGATATGCGAAGTTACCTGTTGCGGTGACCCTTAAAGAACAAGGGAACCGCTGAAAGTACAATTGTTTTTTACTTATTTGAAAGTAAATAAATAAACGCCATCAATACACCAAGACTAATTATGAACCATTTAGTTACGGTGGAATACATCAAACTGTCACAAGAGTGCAGCATTCCCTTTTGTTTATGTGGGCGAGATGCGCTACCTTTCGCGTGACGAATGGATGTTGATTTTAAGTATTATAAACATTATACAGCACTGTGCAGTATTCACATTACCCTCCACCCTACCCACCACAACATTGACTGAAAGGCAAATTAGATTTATTGCGTTTCTGCCTTTTTATACACTTTATTCTGAAAAGTAAAAATCGGAAGTGGTTTATATTTTACTTTGGCGAGTTTGGCGGCAGTTCAGTTGTACAGGTTTTGACAGTACCAGTGTTGACGGTTTGTGCAGGGAGACAGCCTGACTTATTCTGCCTCCTGCTGTCAGCTCGTATGACACCGTTCGAAAGCAGACTAATTTTTAAGTTAGCTTTACATCCAAACGGAAAAAAGTAGCACCGTGACACTAACTGTTGGCTAGTTTTTACATGCTCCCATGGACACTGTTCAGGTAAGTGAGTTCGCTGAGTGCTTTAGTCCAGTTGACCTGAGTTCGCGTTAGCATGTGGCTATTAGAGGCTTGACTAACTAACTAGGGTAGGGCCTGTTAGATAGAAGGTGACAACAGGTAACGACTTCGTTTACATCTGGCTAACTGTGTGTTTTTGTGTCTTTGGTGCTTAGAAAGCGATGTCTGGATTTTCTCTGGACCTTGGACCGTTGAAGGAACCTCTGGGATTTATTCGTGTCCTAGAATGGGTAAGGAATGTCAAAGACATGTTTCTCTACGTTAGTTATCCTCATCAGTGTGTAGTCTTCAGTTACTCAGCATTCCTATAACTGGTCACTGTGAATTTCCTATGAGTCCATTTATGTAAGCCCATGTACCAGTAACGAAACTAAACTACAGTATTTTCAGGGAGATATTCCAGCAGTTGAATAATGGAAATGGGATGAAGAACTTTAAACTTTTCTGTTTCTGTTTTGTTGACTTGCACGTTTGCTTAGTTAAGTCAGTTACATTATCATAACACCAACCTTACTCATTTTTTCCTAAGTAAAATGTTAACCTAAACGAGGCTGTCAACCTTTACCCTTCCCATTCATAAATTCTGATTATGTGTAGAACTCAATCATACTGACAGCTAAAAGGTTACCAGGAAATTCCAAGATACTCTGGCTCTCGGAGTGTAGTGGATACCTTGCGTTGTAGATCAGAGTGTGAGAAAAATTCTGGGAACCAGTTTTGTTTGATTGTTGTGTGGATGGCAGCTGCTGAGAATGGCAGCTTGGGTGTTCTGTGGCTCAGTTTAACATGCTCCAAATATCTGAGCCTGTGTGATGGACCTTCTATTTTGAATGGACTGAATACTAAAAAAAGGAAACGGTTTAAGATTGTCCCCTCCTGTGCTCGATGTTTTTTAAAGCGTGGATTTGTGCAAAGTAACATACAGCAGGATATATCTGCCGCTGTTTCACTTTAGGAAGGCGAGGTAAAAGTCTGGCATCTATTCTATTTTAATGTAGACTCACTGGAAGGGTTTGCTATCAACTGTCTACCTCTCAAAAAGACAACGAACTTAGTTAAATGTTGTCAAGAAAAACCTATCAGAATGAAGCGAAATCTATGCTTCCAGAAATGTTTCCAAGTGCATACACGTTTCCGTTCAAACAACAAGCGGTGAGGGATTAAACCCAATTCAGACATGCTCTGTACAGTTCTCCAAAATCCCAACTGTGCATCGCTGGATGCTGATGAAGTATGCCTCTTTGCTTTGGTAAATACACGGTAGTCAACAGAATTTATATAAGGGCTTATACATAAAATGAAGAAATTACCTGTTTTGTAAGTATCTTTATGACTCTTTGTTATTGTGTCTATGTTATAATCAATCCAGTACTTTTTGGCCACTTAATATAGCTTTATAAAACTGTAATATTTGTTGCAATTTCTGCTGCCCTCTTGGCCAGATCTCTCTTGACACTTTTTACCCTGATAAATACAGAATATATCAAAGTCACTTTGTCAAAAAGTGATTGCAGCTTCTAACTTACAACAGGAATGTTGTTTCTTTCTCTAAATGACTTTGTCCTTCATGACAGATATGTTTGACATATGTTTCATGAATTATAGGCCAAAAAGTCATTTGCAGCAGTATCTTAGACATTGAGGGCCTTGGGGGGTAGTGTGGATTGGCGCCGTTGCTCAGTGCTCATGTTATATCTGTCCCTCCAATTTTAATAGCACTGTAGCTTTCACACAGTTATACACATTCCTCCCACTACATACACTCACATACACCTAAAACATCACCCCAACCACTTTGAGTGGGAGGAGGGGTGGGTGGGTCTTCCCACACCCCAGATTCGTGCACCCTGCCTGGGGTGGGGACTGGCTAGTGGTTTGGGGCTGGGTTGGCTGCTTCCCCGGGATGCTGCTGGCTCAGTGCTGGTACCCGCTTGCCCACACTAAGTGTCCACTTAAGGTCCATGTGTATGGGTGTGTGACTGGCATATATGTGTGTGTGTGTGGGCACGTGCACACATGTGTAGACAGCTGGGCCTGGGTCCCTGTGGGATACAGTTGCGGAGGGCGGGAGTTACCCCTCCCTACTGCTCCCCGCTGCTCCCCATTGATCATCACTGCTGCCCCTGGGATGTGGGTGCCTGTGGGTTCTAGGGTGCATGGCCAGATGTCTTGGCGTGGCTTTTGACCTGCTACCTTGGCGGCTGTGGCCTGGGGGTGGCTCAGGCCTCTTTGGCATTGGGGGGGGGGGGCTCTGGTGGGTGTTGGGCAGTTCCCGGGCACCTGGGGCCTTGGGGCCGCATTCTCAGCTCGTGCTGGGGGGGCCGGCCTACTGGGGGGGGGGGTACGCTGCTCATTGCCTCTGGCTCTCTGAGCTCTTACTCATTGACCGTGGGGGCTCTGTCTGGGGTCTCCCTTCTTCCTCCTCTGGGGTGTGCACACAGTTGCCATTGGGATGTGTGGCCTCGGGTCTTCTGAGCTCCTGGTGGGCCGTGGATGGCCCAGGTCCCCTTGGTCTTTCCCTGTTTGCCTCTGGATCCAGATGGGGGTGGCTGCGGCTTCTTGCCCTCATTATTGAGTATGTTCCATGACAGAGGAACACTCACACATTATTACAACTACAGCAAGACTGTATGTGTGTGTGTGTATGTACAGGGGTTGGACAATGAAACTGAAACACCTGTCATTTTAGTGTGGGAGGTTTCATGGCTAAATTGGACCAGCCTGGTGGCCAATCTTCATTAATTGCACATTGCACCAGTAAGAGCAGAGTGTGAAGGTTCAATTAGCAGGGTAAGAGCACAGTTTTGCTCAAAATATTGCAATGCACACAACATTATGGGTGACATACCAGAGTTCAAAAGAGGACAAATTGTTGGTGCACGTCTTGCTGGCACATCTGTGACCAAGACAGCAAGTCTTTGTGATGTATCAAGAGCCACGGTATCCAGGGTAATGTCAGCATACCACTAAGAAGGACGGACCACATCCAACAGGATTAACTGTGGACGGAAGAGGAAGCTGTCTGAAAGGGATGTTCGGGTGCTAACCCGGATTGTATCCAAAAAACATAAAACCACGGCTGCCCAAATCACTGCAGAATTAAATGTGCACCTCAACTCTCCTGTTTCCACCAAAACTGTCTGTCAGGAGCTCCACAGGGTCAATATACACAGCTAGGCTGCTATAGCCAAGCCTTTGGTCACTCGTGCCAATGCCAAACATTGGTTTCAATGGTGCAAGGAGCGCAAATCTTGGGCTGTGGACAATGTGAAACATGTATTTTTCTCTGATGAGTCCACCTTTACTGTTTTCCCCACATCTGAGAGAGTTACGGTGTGGAGAAGCCCCAAAGAAGCGTACCACTCAGACTGTTACATGCCCAGAGTGAAGCATGGGGGTGGACACTTAACTATTGAATGTCAGGTTGGTGTATATGCCACAGCTTGTAAACATGGACATTAGAACAGTAGCAGCAGTGTTTTGGCTGTTTTTGCCAGCACGATTAGCAAGGTCTGATTGTACGTTACCTTTGCCATATCATGTGCTATATATGAATATAGAATTGTGTTTTAAAAGGTTAAGTCAGTTGAATCAGAGCCTTGTGACTTGATTATCTACTCTGCCACTCCTTGACCATGAGAGGAAGGGAATGTGTCAGTCTGTAGGAGGCTGGGTGGAAACTCTGGACAGGGAATCGCTGTCCTGTGGAGGATTTATTTGGGGTGTAGTCAGTTTGGCCTGGGTGAGTCAAACAGGGCTGAGATGAAAACTGAGAAATGTTGTGGAGATTCTGATATACCTGAAAGATGAAACCCATTCCTGAAAATCCTCAGTGGGCTTGATGTGTGCTAAATATTGCACTCCTTTCCTGTGTCTGTGGTTGTGGTGTTCAACTTCCTGTTTATACTACACTACAGCAGGCTGTTCATCGATGTGGCTGCTGCTATGTGTTGGCCTGTTGTAAGCAGCTGTTGTGCAGTTGAGGTGGATCCCTTTGATCTGGCAATGTGTTTGGTAGATGTGGGTGGAAGTGAACAAAAGATAATATACTTCAAAGTATGAAAACGAGAATCGCATGCCTTAGAGGGAATCCTTTAATTGGACGAAGGATGCAGGGTTCTAGCCAGGAAAAATCCACAGGCCGGCACTATCGGAACCGATTGGACGAAACCAGGGGGTGGTGTGGGGGACCGCTTGCTAGTGCTAATGGCCACGCCTGCTAGCTAAATACTTGAGAAGACAATTACAACAACAGTACTACTGGGTTATCAGATATGAGCAGTTTTCTTCTGACCATATCATTTTCATTTGAAAATCACAAATCTCCTGAGTGCTTGCTTGGTATTAAATTAAAGAATGCATGAGCAACACACCTCATGCACACACGGTGTTGTGCCTTAGACAATGTGCTACATACAATGTGTATTAGACAGTGTGCAAGTGCAACAATCAGTAAACCTGCCTGTGGGATCACTATTATTTTAGTCCAAAGCGGTATTTTGACACATCTTGTAGCTACTGTAGGCCAGCATATTGTATGTATTACTTAAGCATTGTAAGCATTTTAACAGTGTTGACAAAGCTTGAATTATATGGTTTACCAAAAAAAAAAAAATCTCTATCCCACAGTAAAAAATGTGCTTCCTGTGTTTAATTTAGTGACAACTTTATAATGTTTGCCAGTTTTGGCTGGATGACAGAGGGTCCAACACTACTTTTCCAAGTTGTGTCACTATTTTAGCATATATGACATATATGGCACTGTAACAGTATTAGCCTGGATCAGTTCACAGTTTGATCCATATCTCTTTGTTTCGGGGCAGCTATGGCTCAGGAGGTAGAGCGGGTCATCTACCAGTCGGTGGTCCCCAGCCGCTCCAGGCTGCATATCAGAGTATCCTTGGGCATGATACTGAAACTCAAATTGCCCCAGATTCATCTGTCTGAGTGTGTGTGCGAATGTTAGACATGGTGCTTAGGTATAGAACATAGCGCTTATATGAATGTGTGTTCAGAGTAGAAAACTGCTATAGAAGTACTAGTCCATTTACCATTTCCTTTTTTAATGACTAGAGAATGATTGGATCATGAACAAAAAAACTCTGTAATTGTTATTTACTTCCAGTCTTTTATTTATTTATATTTACATTTATAAGCTTTAAACATTGAAGAATAGCATACTGTACATAGGCATTAAACACTTAACTCCACAAGGCTAAATATAATTTTTAAACAGCAAATTCTAACCGGAACCATTACATTTGTAACTCATAAATTGTTTATGGCAGACAAGCTCATAATATTAAAGGGTTAAACAAAGAAATTTTAGCCAAAGGAAAATCACCAGCATCAGAATAAAATTATTTTTTTAAACACATTTATTAATTGGTGTTTTACATCCACAAGCATTATAAAGAGTTTGGTTTATCAAAGAGCCAGAATTGACTTGAACATGCATAGACTTATGTCAACTAAGGTAACATAGAATTATCAAGACCTCTTCTCACTTTGAAGCATATCTCAACCTGCATATAGGCCAGCTAGTTTAACTGTCTAACATGGAATATGTCCAGCCTGTAATCTTAAGCCTCTATAGTAGTAGTATTAATCCATATAATGATGATGGAAACTTTTTCTGTTTTAAAAAATACTCTTTATACTTTGAAATTTTTAATTTGATAGGAATTTTATGTCTAGTGATGTGGTTTCATAGTGTGGAATCACTACTAAATAAACAGTGCTATAAAATTCTAACAGCACTCGCCATTGTCAGCTAACATTAAATATTCAGAAGATAACTATAGGAAAGAGTGCAGCAAGATTCAGGAAGCTGTCAGGAAATCATGAAATGAAATGAAATGAATCTTGTCCAGTTTGTTTTGTTAACAGCCCCCCACCCCAAATCATTTCATGCCACTGGTCAAATGTTAAATTGGCAGTTCAGTCAGAAGGAAACAAAACACAGCTGTTCCTGAAGAAAAGAGGATATAGTGATATGAAAATAAAATATATTTACTTTAATGTCCACTTTTTTATCCTTAAAGGTAGAACCAGGTTTAATTCCTTAAAAATATTCTGGTCTATCAAATGAATGCCTACCCTCTGTTATTTTTTCATCTTCAAACAGGTCTTTGCAGTATTTGCTTTTGCCACCACTGGAGGTTACTCGGGGACAACTCACATCACAGTCAGTTGCCAAGGCAAAGACCTCGATACAAAGGCTTTTTTTGGCTACCCATTCAGGTACTC
The DNA here is from genome assembly GCA_024447675.2 of Pterophyllum scalare. Taxonomy (NCBI): domain Eukaryota; kingdom Metazoa; phylum Chordata; class Actinopteri; order Cichliformes; family Cichlidae; genus Pterophyllum; species Pterophyllum scalare. Next base: position 41,953 of record JAMQGT020012640.1, on the reverse strand, counting down.
AAGAACACTGGCACACTCCAATCATACTAGTCTTTGATGCCCTGCTAGTTCCAATACTGCTACCTATATTTGATGTTACCTGCAACTCTGACCATGAACACTACAGCTGCTGTGCACCAGTCCAGCACAGAGCTTTACTGTAGATTCACCACAATACAGCCAGCTAAACTGTTTATCCTGCACTAAACTGTTTTAATTAACACAAAATTAGTCTACCTCAGTTTGTTTTGCAGGATGTTTCACAATATGAAAAAACAACATATGGCTGTTAGACCAAAATCTCTGAAAACATCAGAGCACTTTTACAAATCGGCAATATCTTGATAAATCGAGCAGATATTTAAGGTTTACACATCTACAGTCTTCTAAACATCTTAAGCTTATTTTTTGTTACAAATCAATCTTTTACATTTTACTTACAGTTTTGGCTGCTCTCCACCATTGCCACTTCTGAGTTTTGTTTAAGGTGTATTCTGGGATCCTTGGGATCTGCATCAAATACGCACAATTCTATTGATTCACCCTCGATAGAATGAGCAGAATAAGAATACATCCAGATACTGGGTGTGTCTCAATTCAGGGTCTGCATTCATATAAGGACACATTTTAAGACCGATTGCGTCACTGCCAGATGATGAAGGTTGTCTCAATTATGGTCCCAATTCTATGGCACCTCCAAATGCAGCACACAAATGTGACCTCATTTTCCCAGGAAAAACAGGTCTACTGCAGAGACAAGAGATTAAGGGAGACCGAGCAATAGGCCCGTGATGTCACCAAAAGTGGCCCTGAAACAAGTATCTGCCATATTTTTTTTGTCTTCTCAGAGCTGTCAAACATGTTTATAATTAGCGCAAGCGTACAGACACAAGACATCCCATTCTTATCATTGTAAATGATTCATTCAGTTCTCATTTTTTCCTTTTACCATGTATGAAGAATTGAAAAGAATCAAGAAAAGCACGGAAAAGAAAAGGAAAAAAGTTTTAATGATCTGAAACTGACAGCTGAAGAAGTCATTGGCAACCACCTGTACTGAGGTTGCATATATATATATATATATATATATATATATATATATATAAAAACTGTATATATTCATAACAGAAAATAAAGCAAATTATGAGGATCAATATTATAGTTGCACAATGATATAATTATAACCCTCTCTACCTCATTACAGCTAGGGCAAGCCGACATGTTTCTACTACTTTTTGTTTTTATAATATGCAATATTTTATGTTTTTAACCCCCCAGAGTCTCCTCAAACGCTCTGACTGGTGTAATGTGGGTCACTTTTTACCAAAGCTGTGGAGCATCCACAACTATTTACTCTGGAGGAGGCTTTAAAACTTTGTGAAAGTAGTCTGATACAGGTCGATGAGTGAGAGCAGCTCACTTCTATCCGATGACTATGATGCTAACGTGAATTGTTGAGGATTTCCAGGACTTCTATGTCAGTAACCGCTCATGTGTTTGAAATTTGAGGCAAATCTACTATTGCCAACAACTTGGGCACTGAGCGAATAGTCTCATACAATGTGATAGCCAGCTGTTTATCAGACGGAAAGTGGGATCTTTAGGACACTTACGCCTATCATTAGCTGGTACACAGTTAATTTATAACCAGTTGCTGTTTAGCTGTCTCCTGTCAGCTAACACAGGAGGGTCTCAGGTCTCATCTGCTGAAAATCAAACTGCAATAATATCAGGAATAGGTAAGAATCTGTATGTATGTTTTATGTTAGAGCTATCAAAAGTTGATATCATATGCTATTGTAGGATTGAGTACTGAGTGTAAATACATTGAACAGATAGAGTAACTCTGTGAATGGCATCTAAATAATGTATCATAAATATTTCTGAAATCAGCAAACACCCATCCTGATTCACTGACCCTTATTTTTCTCTATTCATCATCAGATAGAGCTCAATTTACAATCCATCAGTGACTAACAGCATTGATGCTCACCTCTTTGCCAGTAGGAAATTGATGAAATCTGTACTTATAACCCATCTTGGGGTCAATGGGAGTCTTACTGCTATTGATGCATTGATACAGAAAAATCAGGCACCTTTGGTGGTCATTCTCGCAGATATTCAGGAAACTTTTGGACAATTAATACAAAACAGCCTCGGAAGTCACTTGGTTTGCTGGGGACAATTTGAAATGTGAGTTGCTCAGTCTGTATTAGTGTGTATCCATCGTGTTCTAGCCAATCCCATGATTCGTTTCACTACAATTTTATTTATTAGTGCTAAATCACAACAAACAATCACTTCAAGGCGCTTTATATTGTAAGATAAAACCCTACAATAATCCATCTATCCATCGGGGACAGGTTGCATGGGCAGCAGCCTAAGCAGAAAAGTCCAGACCTCCCTGTCCCCAGCCACCTCTTACAGCTTATTCAAGGGGACCCCAAGGCATTCCCAGGCCAGGCCAGTAATGGGCGAGTCATCCCCCTCATCCCCAGACTCTGCTTCCACTATAGAAGGTGTGTCAGTGGGATTAAGGAGGTCCTCAAAGTATTCCTTCCACCACCTGACTATAGCCTCAGTTGAAGTCAGCAACGCCCCACCCGCACTATAGACCATGTGAGTAGAGCACCACTTTCCCCTCCTGAGTCACCTGACAGTTTGCCAAATCACTTCGCTTCTCTGTTATTATTGTTGGGTCTCAAAAAAAAAAATAGACCCTGTGATAATTACAGAGAAAACCCGACAGTCAAAACAACCCTCTATGAGCAAGAACTTTGCAACAGCGGGAAGGAAAAACTCCCTTTAACAGGAAGAATCCTCCAAGAACCAGGCTCAGGGACTGGCAGTCATCTGCTGCAATCAGTTGAGGGGAGAGAGACAGGACAAAAGTCATGGAGTAAAAACAGGTGAATGAAACGAAACACTCAGTGCAACCCCCCCCCCCCCCAAAAAAAGAAAAAAGCAGCCTGGGCCTATTGCAGCATAAACATGGTTAGACACCATGTTTCTAAAATTTGTAGGGCCGAGTACAATAACTTCTGTTTTATCTGAATTTAGCAACAGGAAATTAGGTTACCCAGGCCTTTATGTCTTTAAGACATTCCTACAGTTTAACTAATTGATGGGTCATCAGGCTTCATGGATGGATAAAGCTGGTTATCATCTACCTAAAAATTACCAGCAACTAAATGTAATTCAGTTGCTTTTCAAATACTGAGCTTCAGTAAAAATTCACAGTGTATTTATTGGTGAGTTTTCATAAATGTTCAGGGGGTCAAATTTGCGATCGTTAAGACAGAAAGAAGAATAATGAAGAATGCCAATGATTCCCATTAGGCAATTTTCCAGTCACCATCGACCATACCTTTTCGGAAACCATTCGACCTGATCCACATTGCTGTGGGGTCCATTGTCGTCCTGTGCAACATTGACCTTTTTTGTGTATTTTTGAGCACATACTTTTCAGGGTTCTGGAGGAGGCTGGAGCCTATCCCAGCTGTCATAGGGCAAGAGGCAGGATACACCCTGGACAGGTCACCAGCCTGTTGCAGGGCCCTTTATAGTTTTTTCTTGAAGGACCAAAGTACTTTTTCCAACATTGAAAACACCCCAATTTGATTAGAAAATTATTTTTAAATTGCCTACAACGATGGATTTTGGGCAGATAACTAGTTATTTTAAAAAATTTTCTAGCAGTCCTTAAGAAAGAGAGAACAGCCCATCTGTTCTCCTCTCCATCTTTCAGCTGGCGCATGTTAAACTTCAGGATTAAAACACAAACTTATGAAAACTCATACATACTTTGTATTTTTTAATCAGAGAGAAAAAGTAAAAGGAAATAGTGCAGGACAGACAAAAGGTGACAGGCTGTGGTGTTATGAAACAATACAAAAATAGCACATAAGACAAGGAGTATTTCCACATTTACTGCCTTTTTTATTAGGGTGTCTAAATAACATGACAGCTTATTCAAATACAATATCTGGTACCAAATGCTAGCAAAATAACCGAGCTAACCTTAAGATTAGTCCTGTGAATTCTGATGTTTGTACCGGGACTTTAAAATTGATATTCAGCTGAGTGAAAACCAGGCAATATTCACAACCTGTCTATATTTTTCACCTTGTTCTGTTTGTGGATATATTGTTGGTATTAATTATCCTTAAAATCATCACAGTCTGTAATACTAAAGTAAACTTTTGAACAGGGCACATTTTAAAGTGAAAACTTTAAAAAGCCTTCACTTTAAAATGCCGCATAATGTACTGACGAAGATCGCTAATGTCACATAACTTTGCCGACATGTAACCAGATTTAACATTTGTATCTGCTTTGTTATAGTATATTATCTGTTTTGTACCGCAAAATAAATGAGATAAAATCCAGAATTTTTCCTCTTCCCCTTACCTTGAGCTATCCACCAATTAAAACATTTTTTTTTAAATATCCACAACTACCTTTAAATCCAGCCTTCGAAGGATGCAACCCCTAAATTGGGACACACTGTGCTGCAGCTGATGACGTTTCACATGTCCACACGAATACACACAAGTATGCATAATAAGAAATGGCCTTTTGTTCTTTCTTAATTTTTATTGATAAAAATTCCAGTCCACTGCAGTTTGACTATCACTAATCATTCATCTCAATAAAGTAGTTTAAAAGTGACCTTTTAGTGTTTAGTCTTCTTCCTTTCTTTGCTGGGCTTTCAGAGCATTTCTTGGCATATTACTACAACCTGAAACCTTAAACAGTGCAAGACAGGGGAGAATGTAGTGTATCATAGCAGGTGAGTGTACGTGTGTCCTCATAAAAAAAACTTCAGTGAAAACACTCTTATTTATAAGAAACTTGTCAATTTCCAAAGCTTCAATCCCTGTAAAATATCTGTGTGATGGAGCAGAGATATAGTTAGACCAGTTGAAGGTAGCATTTACTTTTTGAGTCTTTTGTCTCTGAATCCTTTCACAATCTTTCCTTTTGCATTCCTTGGATGGAAGTGTAACCCAGGTGAGGACTTGTTTTCTCTGAAATCACACATTATAAAAACAGGTGTCAGCAGAAGAGCTGGTGAAGGTGCCTTCTTCTTCTCCAATTGTCCTCAGGTTGGCAGCGCACCCGTATAGTATACCGTTATGTAACAAGTCTTCATCCAATAACACCTACCTGCAGGGTGACTTCTCCTCTTCAGCAGAGTTCTTTGTGTGTGTTGGTGTGTTTGCGTTCCTTTATTGCACTGCCACACTCATGCTCTACCTGGGCTACCAGACTGTCTACCGTCAGACCACCCGTGGTCCCATCATAGTGAGTACATATCTTGTACAGCAATGTTTGTGTGAGTGGTACATCAAAGTAACATCCGCATGAATACCAGAACCCAAGGTTTACCAGTATTTGCTTCACCTGTCAGTGGTTTTAATGTTGTGGCTGATGGGTGTAAAGTAAGAATCAGGGAAGTTTTGTCCTCTGTGATGGTCACTAGTTTAAAGTGTTTGCTTTGCTGTGGCAAATAAACTAAAAAATCCATCCCTTGTGTAACCCTGAACACCAATATTGACGCACAGAATATCCTGCACAGATCAAGGCAATTTGTTTTGTTTTTTTTAGTTCAAAATGAAAAAATACCCAAAGATAAGAACTATAGTTGTGTAGAAGTTATGTAATTGGGTTTTTGTTCTTGACATCACAGCACACATTTTTAAAAATCACAAAATTTTAACATGCTACATGAACTAACATGTTCTGAGTATTCCTGTGATGTGTATGTAAATGCTCAGCATTTATGTTTCCATCTGATAGGACCTGCTGCTGACTGCTGTCTTTGCCTTCCTGTGGCTCGTGTCCTCCTCAGCCTGGGCCAAAGGCCTAACTGATGTGAAAAATGCCACTGACCCCAACCACCTAGTGGAGTCATGCGAGTTCTGTAAACCAGGAGATTTTCCTTCAATGGGCCGTCTCAATGCCTCTGTGGTAAGTCTTAAATTTAAAGCCAAAATTTAGAATATCATTGTATTTGAGAAGAGATTTAGGAGCTGCAGAACTTGTTTGCAGATGGTGCAAATACCACAAACCCATGTATTCAAAATGATTTATTTTATGCAAACTGGAGTTTCTCTTGCTTTCTTGACTTGTCATATCAGTCTGTATAGTAATTCAAGTAGTCAATCATGAGTCTCTACTACAGTGCAGATTATTTCTGTGAAATCTACATGAAGCTGCTTTGCCACAGCATCGGGATGGTTTTCCATAGATACACTCGGACTGTGATAACCCATAATTCATCTTTGCAGCAAGGCTTCATTCACAGTTTTTATAGGCTTGCAAAGAGAACACCATGTCAAATGTTCTGGTAAAAGTTTAAAAAGCAAGTGAAATTTGTATTTAAGTTTTTCTTGAAAGAATTTTAAGCAGAAATGTCTCTGCTTTTGTACATAAGGCTTTGCTCCACTAATATTGCTGTCACTTTCTGTTCTGAAGTGCATCTAAAGAACATCAATACCTGTATTGTTATTTTGAAATGACACTGTAACAAAGCTGTTGGAGCAGTTGGAAATTTCAACTTGGAAAGTCGAAACAATCCCGACTTCACAGTCCAAGATGGTGGCTGTGCACATAAACAGTAGTAAAACTATAAAACTTGTAATCTGTACTGCCACTGTTGTGTATCTGTGACTGCCACATGCAGAGAGCATTGACCGGGCTCTATCCATGAATGTGGGGCAGCATTGTGTGCAAAAAATAACGAGTATTGCGCTGTATTGCTAGCTTGATAAGGAAGAAAACTAATTTATTTCCCCCCCTTGCTTTTCTGACTTTGCAACAGGAATGTTTTCCTCTCAGGGGTGACATTATTCCCAGCTCAGACTTCTGAGTCAAATGGAACACAGCATTGCTACGGTTTACATTCACTACTGCCATCTTGGATTCTTAAGTTGGGGTTGACTGACTGTCCGAGTTGGAAATCTGACTTGAAGGGCGTTCCACTTGAAATTTCTGACCTGAACATGGAAATTCCAGCTTCAACTAGAATGCACTACTATTCCAAAAATATCAGGTTTTTCAAAATGATGTTTCACATTGTAATTATAAACTGCTGTCTCCCTTCAGATTTTTAATTAACAGCAAGATCCCATTATAATTTATCCATAAATTTCATTGTCTAGTCTTTGAATTGAGGTGTGTTCAGTCCCATTGCCACAGGTGTATTGCATCAAGCATCCAGCCATGCAGTCTACCTGTGCAGACATTTGTGAAAGAATGGTTTTTCTTTTTTCCTTTTCTTTTTTTTTATAAATAGCTTGTCATGTCTGGCAGTTTTCACAAAAGGAATCATGATCCAAATGATTGTTGTTTCAAACATATTTGCTTTTACAAGAAGAGCTGTATAAGTTCTCTATAGGCTACTCTTATTAATGTTTGTCGTTTCTTTTTATTTATTCATTTATTTTTATTATTGTCCACAAAATATAACTGCCAGGTCTGACAGGCAGGAAGGAAAGGGGGGAAGGGCAGAAGAAATAAGGGGACAGACCTAGGTATACATATAAACATATTGTGTGTGTGTGTGTGTGTGTGTGTAGCTACACAAAAATAATGCAGACATGAGGTCGGCCACTTGCGTAGGGTGCGTACAGAGGCCGCAAAGACCCAGCAAGTCTAATTAGCGAGCATCTAACCAAGCTAGCTCCAGAACAGAAGCAGCGTCAAGTGGTGATAACATCAGGATGCAGCTGGATTTGAGCTTTGAATCCTTCAAAGAGTTCAGTTTGTTTTTGTCAAACACCACATGTAGGTGTAATGTTAGCTTATAAGCAGCTGTTGTTGATTAGATTGCTCCTGTCAGCTGTTTCTAAACAGGAGGGTCGCAGGTCTGTTCTGTTGAAAATCAGTAATTGCGACAATATAAAGAATAAATAGATACCAATTCATTTTGTTCTCATGACTCTCATTAGAAGAGGATTTTTTTTGTCAGCTTCATTTTCTGAGGAATATTGAGCTTTGGTAGTGAAACAATAACAGACCACTCAGATGATACGTAGTAGACACTGATCAATTACTCATCAGATGTTGTTTTTTTTTTTACTCAATTTTCATTTGTTTTTTAGTCAAATGTGGCTTTTATATCCATTGAAAGTTATTTTTTGTTATTGTTTGCAAGGAATAAAGAAGTTCTAGGTAATTTATTTGGTTTAGTCACATAAATCATTATTTGATTCAGAAATACCAATTTCATATATGCAAATAAACTCGACCAAAATTCACTGAACCGTGGCTTCTGTACCACAATATGAACCAAGCTGGAATTTTTAAGGTTACACCCCTAGTGCAGCAGTGCACAAAGCAAGGTCCATGAAGACATGGATGAGTGAATTTGGTGTGGAAGAATTTAAGTGACCTGCAGAGTTCTGACCTCACCCAACAGAATATCTTTGGAACAGACTGCGAACCAGGCCCAAATCTGGTCCAAATGCACTTCTGGAAGAACGGTCAAAAATTCCATTAAACACACTGCCTAGAAGACTTGAGGCTGTTATAGTTGCAACGGGGGCTAACATCCTATTAAACTCTATGGATTAAAAATATTGTTCAAGTTCATATGCATATGAAGGCAGATGCCTTGTGGCAATACAGTTTATTTTGCTAGGAAATAGGTGCAGTGATTTATTTAAACATGTGCTGACATATATGGAAATATGGTATATAAGGCAAAAACTGTCATGGTCCTGGGCCGGTGGCCCAGTGTTTTGTGTTCCTTTTTGTATTTCTGTTTTATTTCTGGTCCCTGGCGTTTCCCCGTGTCATGTCTGCTGTTCCTGGTCTGGTCTCTTCCTGTTTTATTTTGAAAGTCCTGTGTTCCCCATGCTTTGTGTTTAGTTTTGCTTCCCCTTGTCTCCTCCGTGTTATTGGCGTCACCTGTGTTCCCAGATGTTTCCACCTACCTTATTAGCCCTCCTGTGTTTTTAAGTCCTGTGAATTCTCTGCCTGTTGTCGCGTCATCGTCATTGTTCTTGTCTTTGCTCTCCGTCATTGTTCTCGTCTTTGCTCTCCGTCATTGTTCTCGTCATTGGCTCCCCTGCTGTGTCCCTTCTGTGTTTCTTTCCGGTTCTGTTCTGCCCACGCCAAATAAAGGCTAATCACCTGGTTATCTGGTCTTCCGTGTTCTGCATTGGGGTCCGCTTCCTGCCTGCCACACAGCCATCTTTGACAAAAACAGAGTTTTTACAATTCTAACAATCTTGAAAGTCAATATTTGGTATGACTACCTTTATTCTTCAACACAGCCCAACTCCTCTTAGGCAGTTTCCTTGTCATTTCATTAAGTAGTCTTCAGGAATAGTCCTCCAGACTTCTTTAAGGACATTCCAGTGTTTTTCTTCAGATGTTGGCTGCCTTTTGTTGTGTTCTCTGTCAAGATGATTCAAGATGATTCCACACTACTTCAGTAATATTGAGGTCTGGGCTCTAAGGAGGCCAGTCCATGACTGGTTGTGTTTCACTGTGATTATTTTATTTTTTTGGTTGGTTCCATCCAGGTATGCTTTTATTGCATTGGCATTGTTTTGGGGATCGTTGTCCTGGAGCAAAATGAAGCATTTGCCAATCATTCCAGATGGTATCGCATGGTGGATCAAAATCTGATGGTACTTTTCTTTCTATGTAATTCCATCAATTTTGACAAGATTCCTAAAACCACTGGCTGAAATGCAGCCCCAAACAATGACAAAGCCTCCATTGTGTTTTGCAGATGGTTGTAGACACTCACTGTTGTCCCATGTACTCATTGTTATTCTTACCTCCTCTATACAATCTGATGATGATATGAATCAAAAATTTCATATTTGGTTTCCTCACTCCATAAGAGCTGTTGTAACTGATTTTCAGTTGAGTTTTTTTGTAATTTGGTGTACCTCAGGCATTTCTCCCTGTTTCCCTTCCTTAATAATGGCTTCTTTACAGCCACCCTTCCACTGAGACCATTTCTGATGAGGCTTTGGCAAACAGTAGATGGATCAACTGAAGGCTAGGTGCATCTCTCAGGTCCTGTGTCAGGTCTTTGCTGTATTTTTTTAACCTATTTCTTAAGGACATGACTTTCCGATGCTGTTCATCTGCTGTAGATTTTTTTTTCTTCAGCCTACAACTTTTGTCTTCTACTTGTCCAGTTTCCTTAAATATTTTTAAAGACATACTGCATACCACGCTGAGAAATGCCAAGTTTTTGGCTAATAGTTGTTTAGGAATCACCTTGTTTGTGCAAAAAATACTATTTTATTCCTGTCAGTGTTTTTCATAGATTCAACTGAAGAAATGGAAACAAATTGTGTGAATTTATGACAGGCTGCTAGTGCCTAAAGATGCTATCTGAAATTGGTTATTTGCCAAGTTTTCTGTTATGTATTGACACAACACTGGTTCATCCCTTAAGATCGGTGCCTTTTTATGCTTGAATAATTCATAGGTCAGTGTTAATTGGCTTTAAAAAATCCACTTTAAATGGTCAGTTACAAGGACTGAACTGAAAAATAGCCAATATCCAAAGAAAACCTTTGATAGGCCTTTAGAAAGCCTGGAGAACTACTGCTCAAGACCACTTTAAAAAATTACAACAAAGGCTGGCTGCTTGGAAATGAAATGTAAAGAAATGAGGGTTGATTTTAGACCTTTGCATATTACTGTTTATATAGCTTAATAAATATATGTAATGTAGTTGCAGCCCTATTGCAAACCACAAATCACCCTCAGAAAGATGAGTAAGCACTACATTATACATTCTGTTTGCAGAATGTCATTTGTCACTTCTGTTTTCATGTCTTCCCACAGATTTTTGGCTTTTTGAACATGATCCTGTGGGCAGGTAACTGCTGGTTCATATACAAGGAGACTTCCTTCCACAAGGATCCTGCCCCGCCAACCACCGTGGAGGAAGGTGGAGCTCCAGGGCCCTAATCATATCATCAAGGGCTTTCCAGCATAGCCATCTACCTACAGAGGAATGCTTTATGTCCCACACTGATCTACAGAAATACAAACAGAAGGAGGCAAATTGACCCACCCCCACCTCCACTGTGTAAACCTCAAATTCTTTGTATGTGGTGTTGAAGGCAGCAAGCCTGCAGTGCATTTGTTATCCCTTCGGGAACCATCAGTAATGAAATTGTGATGTAAGAAACCCGAATCTCGATTTGTTTCCAGGTGAGAGAAGAGGCAAAGCAAGACAGGCCTCCCATCAAAAACAGCATTGCCTTAAGAAACATCCAGAAGCACATATTTTGGAGGAAGCAATATTCTTTATGAGGAGAAATTCAATAGGATCCCACTCTTCTTCTGTGAATGCCTAAACATGTCTGTTAGTTTTTATTAGGTTAGCTATGGCCAAAAGGTTAAAACGTGAAAGCTTCATGTCTTCCAGTCATGGAAGAAACGGATAGCAGAACAAGGAGATTCCCCCATTTCTGAACCCTGCATCTGAGGCACCTGACCACCTGATAACACATTGAAGCTGCAGCCTCAACACACATTGATAATTTTTTTTTTTTTAAAAGACACTAAGTAAAAAAAAAAACAACACTACAGTCTACTGCCTTGACCTGTACTTGAAATGGTTATGCAAGCTATTATTTTGAAAGTTTCTTCATGTTGTGAATCTATTTTTATTTTCAGTCTGTATCTGGAACAATAGAAGCTCTCTCCAGGTTTACTCCAGAAGCATGTGGAACTAAACTGTGTTTGGTTCACTGTTGATTACAGTGTTACATAGACTACTCTATAACACTAAGACTCACTGTTTGAACTATCTTTTGCAAAAGGTAATCTGAAGTAACATTATTTATATATAATTCCCATGTATTTTTATCTACATCAACTGGTCGATTGCATATTTTTCCCCAGTGAAAGTTTCATTGCACAGCTTTTTTGTTTCTTTTCTTTTCTTTCTCTCTCTCTCTCTCTCTCTCTCTCTCTGTCTGTCTGTCTGTCTGTCTGTCTGTCTGTCTGTCTCTGTCTCTTTCTGTGTGTGTGTGTGTAAAACCAATTTTCAGTTAAATTGGTTTTACTGCAGAGTTGCTTTAGGCTTAATCTTGTTAGGACTAATAGTAGCAAGCAACAGAAAAGACTAAGTGTGGTTGTCAGTCTGTATCACCCCATGGTTTTACTCGACATGTCAACAGCCTGTCATACATTATAAACACCTACAGTTGTTTGAAGTCACTGAAACATTGTTTGCATGTTGACTGTGTATTGCGCTAAATTGAATCTAATGATCTCCAAGAAGTACTTTATAGATTGCTGTCCTGTTGCCTCTGTAGGGGATATATGTTCGAATCACTATAAGTAGAGTAATATATATTGAAAAATTCATGCTGAAATTATAAACAAATTTAGCAAGATCTTTTTTTACGAGTTTAATTTGAGGACAGAGTTTCTGGAATGCACTGTTGACATTGAATTTTGTGTTTTATGCTTTGGTTGTGCAAAAGGAAAAATGCTTATCTGTACTGACATAATGTAAAACATGAGAGCTGCAACCTCTGTGTTTTGTGGTGTTGGAAAGTTATTAATTGATTGAAGACATTAAAGTGGAAAAAATAATAACACTATGACATAAGAATTCAGACTCCTTTGTTGCCATTCAGTCAATAACATCACAGACGCATTGCTGAACAAAATTAGGAGCACAGAACAACAACAAAAAATCACAATAAAAACAACCAAGTTAAAAGCCTACACACTGAACAATTAAATAAATTAAAATTAAGATGATATTGCACTGTATAAGAACATTAAGTAAATACAGTATATACAAAATTATCTGTAAGGCTGAGGATTGCTCAGCACTTGTGATGTTCATTTGAATTTTACAGTCTGACAGCAATCAGTTAAAAATTCTCAGGGAACTTTACTCTTCTGCACTTCAGGCTGCAGTACCTTTAGCCTGAAAGCAGAAGGGAGAACAGTCTGAAAGAATGAGTGATGTCCTTCAGGATCCTTTTTAGCACTTGATAGGCTGCATTGTTGGGCAAGACCCCCAACAGGTTAGACCCCAATAATCTTCTCAGCTGCCATCACCAGTTTCCTCAGTGTTTTTCTATCTAAGACACTGTTATTTTCATGGCGCAGAGAGAGGCTGCTTGTTAGATCTGGTACATCTATAGAAAGTGATGAGGACAAGTAGGTTAAGATAAACCCTTTTTAACCTTTGTAGGAAGTGCAGGTACTGGTGTGCGCTTTTTTTTTTTTTTTTTTTTTTGGGACAAGTGAGGTAGTGTGCATAGTCCCAGTCAGATTGTCAGTCACATGCACCCCCAGGAATTTTAGATGTTGCACAATCTCCACAGCAGTGTCCTTGGTGTAGACCAGAGTGTGCATGGGCTGGTCTCTTCTGAAGTCAAATACCAGTTCTTTGTTTTTTCCATGTTCAGAATCGGGTTGTTGTTGTTGTTGCACACTTCTGCAAAAAGTTTCACTTCCTCCCTGTAGTCTTTGTCATTGTTGCCCTTGATGAGATCCTTTAGGACACTTTATGATGTAGTTATTACTGAACTTTGCACAACAGTTGTGGGTCATTAGTTTGAAGAAACATTTGGAGTCACAGCACGGCATAGTCAAACTTACAGAGTGAGTCCCACCAGGTGGTGCGAAGCAGAGAACTGCGACTAATGCAGGAGGCCCCCCAGCACCCAAATAACAAAAGCTGAACTTGGGTACAAAACCAGTACGTGGGGGAGAGCTGAAGAAGTTGGTCAGACAGTATGTAGTAGAGGAAATGCTGCCCTTAAACACGGTTGACTCGCCCTCGTTTCATGGTTGTCATTTTGATGTTGGGGGGGGGGTCTTGTGCCAAAAAGTGATTGTCTGCCATAAAGTGATATTTCTATGTGCTTTTATGTGTAATGTCTTTGCTTATATTGGTAAATGCAGTCAGCATGATTTATGAAGCGCTTATATACAAAATAAAGAAATAACCTGTTTTTCAACAATCTTTATGAGTCTGTGTTATTATACCTACATTATAATCAATCCAGTGCTTTTTGGCCACTTAAAATATCTTTATAGAACTGTGATGTTATATTTGTTGCAATTTCTGCAGCCTTCTAAGCCAGATTTCTGTTTAAAAATGTTTAATGTCAATGACAGTTTTTACCTTGATAAAAAATGAATATATAAAAGTCATTGCCAAAAACTGATTGCGCTTTCTACCTTGTAATAGAAATGCTGTTTCTCGCTCAAAACACAGGCAATCCAGGAGCAGGTGTCGGAGTTAATGGAGATATTGGGATCTGAAGAGGGTTCAGCAATGGATTTTTTTTCAGAATCTGAGAAAGTGATTTCAGGTTCAGCAGTGTGGCTTGGGTCTCAGTGTGCAGGAATGTCCATCTTGCGCTCTTCTATAGATGCCTGTTCACTGGGCAGTGCTGCCAGTATATCAGGCTGCAGTGGATTATCAGGAGCAAGTTCATTTCTTAGTTTGGGAATGTCACTGGTAGTGGTGTACTTTGTTGGCTTCCGTGAGTAGTACCAATTTTAGGGTATAAGTTTGTCATCTGACTTCTGCTGTTCATTTTCATGGTCGTTTGGTGGTGCACTTGGTTTTACTGGTCTTTTGGGACGTGAGAATCTGATGGGTTCCAGGACAAGTAAGAAACCACATGGCAACAGTAGGTTGCCATGTGGACACACCCTATGGAGTGTTCTGATTGGTTTCTCTTTATTCTCAGGTTGCACAGTATACACTGCAAGGGTTACTGCTCACTTGATTACTGTGTAAATCTCTGGTTCCCACCTGTCTGCAATTACAAACCAGTACCTTGTCCCTTCTTGCTAGTTCTGATGTGGTGACATGTTTCTCAAACCATGCTTTGTTTCTAGATATGACTTTCCCTGCATCTCCCCTGCCAGTGCATAACATGAGTTTTCATGTATTGCTGCTATAGCTGAGCTCAAACGTATATTGCCATATACTCACTGTTCACAGGGTAATCCTGAAACTAAGTTCTGTGTGAAAGCACTCACTGAGGTATGCACAGGCACAGCAGGGGCAGGAGCCCCCCTGACTATCTCAGTGAACTGAGACAACTAGCCAAACAGAGTGGGACAAAGTTTGAATATGTGTTAAAGGATGTAATGACTCTAATTAGCACTTGAACACATTGGCTCAGAACACTGACTCAAGGAGAGGACTGAGGAAAAGCCAGCACCCTTCCTGCCTGGCCAGCAGGGGGTGCTAGCTGACTCAGCAGAATACACTGTTCCCAGCACTTCTCACACTATGCCTGACCAGCAGGGGTCTGAGTCGGTATGACATTCATATTCACTCAATAAATGTGATTTAAATCCTCTGGAGATTCAAAAGGTTGTTGTGAAGCATATCTTGAGGACTGAGGAACTAGCTGCACACACGGTACCTTCACTGAGACTCCACTCCTTTTGTGGGAAACTGCCAAAGTCTCCTAAAGAAGCTGATTACGAGACATGGAGGTCTCAAATTGAACTCCTTGCTGATCCCAAATTACCTCTGCTATACATCACCAGAAGAATCCTGGAGAGTCTGCTGTGTCCTGCGGTGGATGTTGTGAGAGGATTAAAACCTAACACTGCCTTCTGACTATTTACAGGTTTTGGATTCTGCCTATGCCACAGTAGAGTATGGAGAGGAGCTTTATGCCCAATTCTTAAACAGCTTGCAGGATCCTGGTGATACGCCGTCTGCATACCTTCAAAGATTGTCACTCATTTTAAACACTGTTGTTAAGCGTGGTGGTCTTGCTCTATCAGATTTAGATAAACAACTAATAAGACAGTATTGTCATGGTTGTTGGGACTGTTATGTCTTGGGGGTGGCTGTAGCTCAGGAGGTAGAGTGGGTCATCTACTAATCGGAAGGTTGGTGGTTCAATTCCTGGCTGCTCTGGGCTGCATGCCAAAGTATCCTTGGGCGAGATACTGAACCCCAAGGTGCTCTCTGACACAACCGTTGGAGTGTGAATGGTAGACAGTAAACACTTACCTACAGATGGAAGGTGCTTGTATGAATGGGTGAATGCAAATGTGTTGTAGAAGAGCTATATAAGAACTAGTCCATTTACCATTTAATAACACTGCAACTTGAGCAAAAGAAAACAAATCCTCCACCTTTTGCTAAGCTACTACTTCTACAGAGGAGGACCAGCAATTGGCTAAAGAGAGTCTAAGGAAAAAACATATTAGTTCATCTAAGCAACGTGCTGCAGTGCATTCATAAAGTGCCTGCACTTATGGCAATACTGACAGAGATGCTGATGCTATCAAAAATTAAAGCAGCAAATGAAAAAAGTGCAACAACAAATGCCGGCACTGCTGGCTCAGAATGCTCAGAAGTCCACCTCTCGCAGCAACCCACAACCACGAAGGGGGTAGAACACCATCTTCAAGGCCCAGACCTGGATTTCGCCCCCGAATCATTCCAGCAGGCCAAACAGTGGTACTGGAAGGAACTGTCATTTCACATTCCCTGCAAGCAGAGAAATCTGTTCTGGTAGAGCACCCCACCTCTTCACCATTACATGGTGGTATAATTGTGCAGGCATGCCTCGTTGATCTACCCAGCTCTCAACCATGTCTTCAGTACAATCAGTCCGACCATGATATGACACTTCCTGTCCGAGCCACCATAGCTGAAATCAGTATAATCAGCTCTGCATCCTGTAACAAGCTAGACATCCTAGAACAGGGGTGGGCAAACTTTTTGGCTCTGGGGCCACATTGACTTTTTGAAATTTGACAGATGGGCCAGGCCAGCAGCAGATGCATACATATCAAACATAAACATAAAAAAAAGCATTACAGTGTTAATACTTACATTTACTTTTAGTGAGAACAGTGTTGTTTTTGCCAGTGTATCGAAGTCTGGTGTTTATTGCAGCAGAATCTCAGAATCCTCGACATCAGTCATAATTATGATATGATTTGATTTGGGCAATTCTGCACCAATCTTCGGTGGGTCGGATTAAAAATACCAATGGGCCAGGTGTGGCCCCCAGGCCATAGTTTGCCCACCCCTGTCCTAGAATTTGCAGCCTCAGATCCAACAAGACCCATCTTCAGTTATAACTTTGGAGACTCACCACTCACACCCTAATGGAAAGACCAGGTGACAAAAAAACAACTAAACAGCATTCCAGAGGTACTTGTCAGACATGACCTGGATTTCGGAAGAACAGTGAAGGTCAAACATAGACTCAACCTCTCTGACCCAACTCCATTTAAGCAGAGGCCAAAACCAATACACCTGCAGGATTTGGACACTGTGCAACATCATCTGCAGGAGCTACTGGATTCAGGAATAATCAGAGTCAAGCTCCTCATTTGCTTGACCAATTGTGGACATCAAGAAGAAGAATGGCAGTGTCAGATTTACACCAACTACAGAAAGCTGAATTTGCAATCCATCAAAGATGCCTACACTCTGCCAAAGCTGGAGGACACATTCACTGCATTGGTAGGGTCACAGTGGTTTTCTGTGCTTGATTTAATGTCTGACTAATACCAAATTGAAATGGAGGAAAAGGATAAATGCAAGACCAACTTTGTTTGCCCACTCAGGTTTTGGGAATTTAACAGATTGCCACAAGGAGTCAGAAATGCATCAAGTACGTTCCAGCGACTTATGGAAAAATGTGTTGGAGAAATGAACCAGAAAGAAGTACTTGTCTTTATTGATGACCTCACTGTATTCGCTCCAACACTGGAGGAACACGAATAGAGATTGATGAATGTTTTGCAAAGACTGAAAGCTCTCCATAGAAAAATGCATGCTTGTCCAGACCTCTGTGTGATACTTGGGGTATGTGGTGTAGAGATGGATCCAGACTTGTATGAATGTGTGTGAATGGGTGAATGAGAAAAGCGCTTTGAGTAGAGTAGAAAAGCACTATATAAGAACCAAGCTATTTACCTTTTGCAGCGGAGGTATTTACCAATAAGGTATTTGCCTTATTCAGGCTGGTTCTTGCAATTCTGAGGGCAGCTGAATCTCCAGATTTGAAAACAGAGTTTCTGTCTTTCAGCAAGGCTCCACAGCTTCTGCATTTGCATTTTGTGACACAGACATCTTCCATTTCATGCATTTATAGATGTAACCTGATAAAACTTCAGCATATGCTGCAATTTTTATTTCCTGGTCTTTGATGGACCCTGACCAGTCCGTGCACTCAAAGCAGTCCTGCACTGCTGTTATGGCTCCTTGTGGCCAGCTTTCACCAGCTTCAAGGTGGGTTTAATTCTGGTGTGCAGAGGTCTGTATGCTAGAATTAGCATGAGATGTCTGACGAACCAAGGTGAGGGTGGCGGACTGCTTTGAATGCTGGTCTTATGTTTGAATAATCATGATCAAGTATGTTAGCTCCTCTAGCTGGGTGAACAACTTTATATCTGTTCACCCAGGTGAAGTCCCCAGCAGTCATTGATGTAATGATACAGAGTAAATTAAGTATATGACTTCCATTGGAAGATGCAGTGAATTGATGCATAATTTCTGCATTCTCCATTTTGAGGCTGATTTTTTTTTCCTTTGAATTCACAGGTAATTATCAGCTTGCAATATGCTGCAGAATGTCTTTGCCATTATTATGGGCAACATGTCATTTTAGTATTCAATTTTAGTACGCAAATTATTTTTTTATGGGATTCCCTGCCAGTTACCATGTACATCAGCTCACTCTCTCATCCCACTGTTTACTGAAGCTGAATGCAAAATACTTTTTTTGCACTGTGTATATAGTCATATAAATTAATGTAACACATGGTAGCACAGTCAGCATTTAGACCAGAGGTACTATAAGCGAGACATGGCAAGTATCCTGAATTGAAAATGTATGTGCAAAGATGGTGGTAGAAATGTAACTTCTAGGGTAAAAAGCATTTTCAAACCTTATTTTGGTTTTGGGGCAAGTCAGCAAAGTCTTTAAGCTTTTTTTAAAATCAGATTTATCTGTTGATTCAACAAATGCAATTTTTTTGTCCACAGTGATCATTGAAACTTGAGCTTCAAAATAGCTGCACAAATAAATGCCTGGGAACTTTTCTTGATTTCTGCTGAATGGCTAAGCTTGCAACTAGAAGGACGTTGGTTCTGCAAAGTACTTTACTGTGTGTTTCATGTTCCCCAGTTTTCATACCCTCACATAAGGAGCTGATGTGCAACTGGGAGCAGTTTGGGAGTTCACTGTTTTGCCGAAGGACACTTTAGCATGGAGCAAGTTCAGAAAGCAGACCATCAACACTGCTGTAATTGGCCAGTTGGCTGTGGGTGTAAGAACGTTTTCAAAAATATGTAAATAAATAAATAATAATAATAACTTTTTAAAAGTATATCAGTGAAATACTGATCTGATGAAGTTTACTGATATGCTGAAAAAAAACTTAGAGCACATTCTAAGTTGTTTTGTTTTTGTTTTTTTGGTATTTAAACATCAATTTAATGCAATACTTGCCTACTAAACAACTTAGCTTCTCCTCTGTACTCTTACACAGTTTTTATAGCTACCTGGCAGATAAGTGGCCATATTGAAGAATTAACCACAGTTAATTAACCACTGACTCAGTTACCAGGGTAATAGACTCTGTGAACCTAACCTGCTCCTGGCAGGTTTTATCCAACAAACTTTGAGTGTCTCTCTGACTCCTCCCCTCCTCCTGCACCTGAACCACCTGTCTGACACACCAATTCATTTCCTCATTCATAAAGTTACTATAAAAGGGATCAAAGGAGCGAATTCATTTGCAGACGTTTATGTTTCTACAAGCACTGAAATCCCAGTTAGACGCTAGTTTGTTATTTTTGTGCGTAACATGAAGCTTTTACAGTCCTCTGAAACATTTACTGTAGTTACTGTAGCATCACTGTTACGTCACACTGATCTGGATGACGTTTTAGACACAGAACACACTGTGGATGGGAAAATGTCTGGATCCTGGAGAAGATGGGAATGTTTGAGTGAAGATGAGGCTGAAATGATTTGAAGATTTGAAAACTGAACTAATTCGATTTAAAGTCACTTAAATTATGTCATTTTGAAAGTTATGGTGTCTGAAATTCAGAGTATGAATTTCCACATATTTTCCACTGAAAATCAGCAAACTGTGTCCGAGTCCACCTGGACAGCAGGAGGATCCAAATGGATCAGGATCACAGATTCAGACCAGATAAGGCCCAGATCCATTTCAGATCACTTTCCAGTCTGGATCTGTTCATAATGACTTCATTTTCCCTATACTATCTGTATTCTTTAATTAAAATGTCTCATCCTCCCAAAATGTACTGATATGTTTAAAACCTACAAAGCTGACACATTCATTATAACGTGTTTGCCTTTACTGGTAAAACTTTACATTCATCACAGACTTGGAAAACTGCTTTGAATGTTTCCAGCTAAATATGAAACTATGACTGAACTCTGACCTTTAACAGTAACTCAGTGAAACATCTGTCATCTATCAGTGAAAATGATCTTAGATCAGATTAAAATGGTTAAACTGGAAACATTAAGGCAGTTGTTCTGAAAATCTCATTTTGTATTTTTATCCAGTAATAGCAGAAATAATGAAATTCTCAATTTAAAAAAAATAATAAAGTGAGGTTGCTATTCCATCAGTAGATTCAATTTTTATTGTATAATTATTTAAACAAATAACCATAAACTTAAGTGTCATAAACTGCAGCAAAAACAGTTTTTATGTAATAACAAACTGACCTGAGGTCAGCTCTGCCCCCGGGGTCTGCTGCTGTCTCAGGTCGGTCAGTAAACTTAGTCTGAGCTGTTTCTCCATAGTTTTATCTTCACTTTCTGTCTCCTGCAGTTTGTCCGTCAGGCTGTAGCTGAGTAATTAGGTTTTATAAATCAAATGTAAAATTAGGATTCAGCTTCATGATGAAGATTCAAGTTGTGTAAATGATGACAGCAGACATTATAAAAGAAATGATATATTTTATAACAAAGTTTTATTCTGTCTATGATGATGACAGAGTGGGTCAAGCTGATTAAAGTGACCCGTCATGATCCACACTGACACGTGCAATTCTCCATCCATCGGATTAAAATGGAGGCTCCGCTCTTTATTTACCCGTTGCCATGGTGAATCCTGGTATCAGAGCTCCATTGATGATGGCTTTCTTTCCTGACTCACGCACGTGCTAACTCAGGGTGAACACATTCAGAGCTGATTGAACTAATGCTGATCAGCTGTTCTGGAATGGGAAACTCAGAGTTGCCAATCTCAGAGTTGGTCAACTCAGAGGATGCTTTTAAACTCAGTTTGTTGAACATGCTTCCTGGAATAGGCCCCAGGACACAGAGATGGAGAGTAACCAGGGAACATAGAGATCAAGGAATCAAATATATGTAACCTATAACAGAACTTCAAAGACCAAGAAAACGGCAAACCCTGACCCAGCCATGAAATGTTTTCATATTTTTACACGTTTCTGTATAAGTTTATTGACATAAACTTTAATTATAGTTTATGAAGTTGTCACTACTCATTTAGCAATTCAAAACCCAGGCATCTGTTTTGTTTAATATTTGGAGAGAAAAAAAAGGCTTTTATAACGTTGTGTCTTTTCATCAGTATCAGAAAAGGAAAAAAATGCTCAGTCCCCATGTGTGGGTGTCCCCAGAACGCGCACGCAGGAAGTTCCTTTCCTTTCGAGAACGCGAGATGACGTAAGTAGCTTGCCGCGCAGTGATGATGGCGGTTCGTGAACGCGCTGTAAAAGTAATGGCTGCTCTAGATCGGCGGGTGCCTAGCTTCGATGATTTCGTGGGTCAAAGCTGGACTGCCTGGGCCGACTGGGTCGGCATGACGGTGGCGGATGGTAAGGAATCACCTTGACACAAACACTGGTAGATACGGAGCCATTCAACTAAAGTAGCAGCGCTTGTTTTCGTGGAAACGCAGGACAGCGCTAACCACGTTACCCAAACAAAGACCCTGCCGGGTCCTAGTGCTGGGTGGGTAACATGTTGGTCTTCCCCGGTCCAACTGCATTCGCTGTCTTTAAGAAAAAATGTTGTTTGTTGTTAAGACGCAGTTATTGTATTATGTTTTTGACCTCTGTGGTCAGAAAACAGCCTTCCAGCCTTTAAGGGATACGTTTCGTTTTGGGTAAACCACCGGGGCAGGCTGGTATCGGAACGGAAGGAGGCGAGCAGCTTCTTGGCGTGGAAACCAAGGATAGCAAGCTAACATGCAAGCTAACATGCACGCCAGACAAGTCGGTGGCGAGGAGGCAGTTAGCATTAGCGTGCTAATGCTAGAGGTTAGCATTAGCATGCTAATGCAAGCAGCGGGCGGATTGAGCGTAGACGCCGGTGACGGAAGAGGAGTCTGACGCTGTTGCCACCATGTAAATGCTGGCCCAGCCTTTGATATAAGGAAACGTTTTCTGTGTTGTTCTCGTTTCATCTTGGCGTTCCTACTTGGCTCCAAGCGCCCCTGCCTTCGTTATATAAATGTTAATATTTCTGGATTCGACAGCGGAAACCTCATATGTGTGGCTTTTGCCACAAAGCGCTCTTGGTTTTCCTAGCTTTAACTATGTTTGCTCACTCATTGTTTGTCAATCCTCCAATTGCTACTCTGCCCATTAACTATCAAATAAAGTCTTCCCTGACCACACAGTGCCATTAGCTACTCATTGCTGATGGCAAACTTTGACAAAAATGACCAGCAGCAGCAGTCAATAGAGAAACAGTTGACCTGCAGATTAGGCTATTACATAACGCAACTTTAAGGCCTGCACCATATGGGATAAGATGTTTTGTTGTTTTACTGATGGGTATGACAGAACATTTGGGAAGCATGACACCTGACAGTGGCCTCTTGAGCATGTATGTGATATGTTTCAGGGCCTGATGTGGATGACTGCAATAAGAATGGCAAAAAGGCTGCAGAGGCCATGTCACTCAGTAAAGAGGGTAAGTGTGTACACCACTGTTTACAATAAATAAGCAGTTAGCTCTGCTGCTTCAGATGCAAGAATGCATGACTCATAATCATACTTATATACTGCACACCAGTAGGGATTCTTAAGTCCCTCAACTTTTCTTTTCCAACAAATACGCTTCTGGTTTGTCAGTCAAATGTTTGAGGTGCGCAGTTGTGCATTATATTGAACATCAGTGTACAGTGCACCTTGCCGTACCCTTTGAGTGGAAAGTCCTCACCGGCAATCAGCTGATTATGCTGGATGAGCACATGAACATATATCCCTAAAGAAGGGTTGTTGTATTGAAAGATTTGGCTCTGTATGCCGGTGTAGTAGTGCGTTTTGTGAGGTGATGTGATGTGTGATTGGTCATTCTGCAACATAGTTTTCTGCTTGAACAAATCACTTGCAGCTTATTGGAAAAGCTTTGGCACCAGACAATCTTAATGTTGATGATCGCGATATCTATTTAATTAACCATTTAAAGTGGACGTATGCTTTTAAATCCTTCCTTTTCATATGTAAATCATTCACTTGTGGTTTATATAAAGTGGAACTACAATGCTTTGGTCTGAATTCCTCATTATTGTAGCTCCACAGACCCCTCTTTTACCCCTGTTCTGAGGCATGTCTTAGAGCAACTCATTTTGGTGTGGTCTTTTTAAATGTGAATGAGACATTTCACGTCCCGCCCCCCTCCAGGTCGCAGAGCGTTCAAATCCACCGCATTCAGCCATTTTTGTAGTTTGATACCGGCAGAGAAACTTTTTCTTCCCAAGTTTATTAAAGATGTCAACAACAGTTTGTCATTTTAGCGTTATTTGGAGCTTACCACTTTGCTGTGTCAGTCGTTTCCGTAGAGAAGGAACTGACCCCTCAATAAGACGAAGTCTTTTGGCAAATCCCTCTTGATACTGGCGGAGGTTGCTGAAGCACTCGTCCTTGAAGTGTTTCGCGCAAACAAGAAGGACTTTCCCCACTGATGTGGGTACATTTCCAAGAAAAAACATTTAACCAGGCACTTCGAAGAGGCTCTGATGCTGGGGGGCAATGTAAAGAATCATGTGGGTTAATGCACCCAATGACCGAACATTATGACTTCTCTACTTGCAACCTTGGCATAACTAGCCGGAAGTCCATGACCATGTTTAGCAGTTCCACAGCAAATACTGTGACGTAATAGACAAGAAAACATAACGGGGAATAGAGAAAACTGAACAGACTGAAAAATATGACGCAAAAAGGATATAAAGATATCTACGCAGCACCGGGACAGAATAAATTAAAATTTTCTGCACTCCTAGACACTTAAAGTACACACACACAAAAATGTATTTAAAGGCTAAAAAAAAGTGGATTTTGCATGATTTGTCCACTTTAAAATGGATCCTGTGGATAAGCAGGTGAAATACAAATACTGTCAAGCCTGAATACCGTCAGACTTGACAGTTTTTTGACCTGGAAGGTGGACAACACAGTCAGCTATCAAGGCATAAAAGAGGGGGAATGAGCTTGTAACTGAGGTGAGTAGTCAGCCTCACCTTAGGCAGCCCCCAGACCCCTGGCCTTCACCTCACGCTATGCACTCGGCTCTTGGGAAGATTCACACTCCTCAGCCTTAGGTGAGGAGTGTGAATTTAATACGTCTACAAAATATATAAATCCTGGACTGGTTTGTGGAGACCTTTTCAAGCATGGATGCTGGATATTGTTGTTCTAAGACGCCTTCTAGCGCCTTGTCTGTCTGTGGTATCAGCTGTCCAACAGATGATCCTGCTGCATATGTCAGAAGCACTACAAGCCATATTTAACCATATATCATACACAGCCCTTTTATTCTGTATAATTCAAGTGCTTGATCTAGCTCACATATGGCCAACTTAAATAACTGTGGATGGCTGGAGCAAGTTGGTGTTCCTGTTGAAAATCCATGCAGGCACAGTGAGAACACAAACACCCCAGCTGAAAAAGATTTGAACTGGAAATTTTTTGCTGAGAAGTGTTAATCGCTCAAGAAGGTATTAAAAGATTGATGACATTGGACACTGGTTTGGAACTCTGCATTTTGAAGCTTCAGTGTTTTGACTGTTTTTTTGGAGCCAGAAATTTTCCTTATATGGATGAGAGGGTGAAGTTCTTAACTGAGCTGATAATGCCAATTAGCTTAGGTGGCAAACTATGTTCATAAACTGTATGGGTACAATACACAGACACACACAAAGCTATTTAGTAACAAGATTATAAAGACAATAAAAGACTAACACAGTTTAATTCACCAAAACTGAAGGATAAACTTCTCATATAGTCTGACTTTGGCCTTCTGTATGATGCAAAGTCCATTAAGAATGCTTGAAGAGCACACACATTGTGTAGAGTATAGTATAGACTCAAAGGCATGCTCAAAGTAGTAGATGAAGCCTACCAGACTCTACAGCTACCTGTCAGGAAACCTGTCAATCAATGTTGCCATTAATTATCCAGGTGGATGAGTTATTAAAAAAATTTACCCCACTCAGAGTTATAAAAGGAGAAACTGTCTGTGGAGGCCCGAACCATTTTTAACCAGACTGTACATATGCTTTTTAATGCTCTGAAGTTTGACATTTTAACATGAGTCTATGGTGACTAACTCCCTTTTGGAGCCAAACTCAAGTGGCACCTAGAGGAACTTCAGTATTTGCCACCTCCACACTGGCTTCATTTTTCAGCCCTCAAGGTTGCCACCTTTAACCCTCTGGGGTATAATTGGCATTTTTTTTAATTTACATTGCCTCTGTTTTTACTTTTAATATTTATGTAATAAAGTGCAATTAAACAAGGAAAACATTAATCTACATTTAATTAATTACTTTATATATTTTGTAAACCATGCCTGTCAAAAAGCTGTTGGCATGAAAACATCAGCAGTTGTGAACTTGACTCATGATAGAATTGTTTCCAAACAAATATTAGAATAAATACTATAACCACCAAACTTAGTGAAGTTTGGTGGTTATCTTTACTAACCCAGAGGTGACTTAAAAGTATTTGAATAAAAGTTTATGAAAATATAATTTTGTGGACAGTAATAAGATGCCTGCTGAAGGGTTTCTGTTATGAAATGGGCCTGTAATGTTACCCAGACTTCTAAATTTAATATTTTTATTAATGGTGGGAGGATATCCCCATCAGTGATGGGTCTTGTTGTGTCTTAATGTCAAAGTTTTCAAAAGCATACACTGAACTGCTAAGTGACATTGCCTCTTTGCTCTCCACTCTCCTTCAAGACATGTCCATCTTTGGCCTCTACCCTGGCCATGATGACTTCTACCTGGTGGTGTGCAGCCATTGTGGCCAGGTAGTGAAGCCACAGGCCTTTGAAAAGCACTGTGAGCGAAGACATGGTCCTCTGGCCAAGCTGTACGCCCGGTTGCGCTCTCCCACCCATGCATCCCAACCCCAGCAGAGAAGCCACCATGGCCACTCTCCTTCTTACGGGACCAACGCTGCTTCTGCTTCATCATGGGAGGGTCGAAGCCAGGGAGTTGGACAGCTACGGGCAGCCCCACCTTCGCCTGCCACACCACCCCAGTACAGACACTCCAAGAACTCCAAGGATGGAATGAGGTAAGAACAAGAGTTCAGTCAAGGGCTCAGAGATGATAGAGTAAAATGTCTGAGCTTGATTAGACATCTATTCAAGTAATTATTTACTTTGCCAAGAGGAGACTGGTAGGTGGCTTGGACTGGATGTTCTATGATTTTTTTGCTGACCTCCAAGCCCCATTGCTCTGTTTTTGCTTGACCTATCAACACAGTTTAAAAACTGGTATATAGTTTGAAGTACACACCTTCAACTCATATTGAAATTGAGACTCAGTAAGGCAGTATCCTGCTGCTACATCATCTTAAAATAAATTAAATGGAAATTATTATAATAGGTCCCAATTAAAGTATTATATTTATTTACATTGTTTTTCATTTGTGGACTGGCACTTCTTCTCCCATCACCCAGACATTCCTCACTGGAGAAGTCCCACAGCAGTCACTTTGAGTCCTCAATATTTAAGCAACCGCCACCTCTGGAGCCTCCCATGAGCTCCCCACCTCCATCTCTCAGAGATCCCCCCTGGCCACACGGGGACACTCCACCTGGGAGAGCTTCACCCAGTGACAGACACGCAGCAGTGAGGAAGGATTCCTCTCAAACCTCAGCTGTGACAGGCCACCGTATCCCCAGACCCTACAACAAAGTGGCCTCCAGTGAGTACAAGTTGAGACATGCAGGTAATAGAAAAATAGTGTCAGTAGGAGGAATGAATGCATGTTGGTGTGCCAAGTAGAGTATACAGCAGCGATCCTCAAGTCCAGGCCTCGAGGGCCGGTGTCCTGCAGGTTTTAGATGTATCTCTGCTTCAACACACCTGAGTCAAATATAGAAGTCATTAGCAGGACTCTGGAGAGCTTGACTGCATACTGAGGAGGTAATTCAGCCATTTGATTCAGGTGTGTTGGATCAGGGACACATCTAAAATCTGCAGGACACCGGCCCTTGAGGCCTGGACTTGAGGATCCCTGGTATACAGAGCTGAGTTTGAAGACTTAATATAGGCCAGTACACTGGACATCAAGGTTTACTACTAAAAGTTAAATTTAACTATTTGTAAAGTTGTCGGACAAAGGGGGTTTTATGTTGGTTCCTCTGTTACTGTTCTAAATGGGGGATTGTTTTTTGTATTGTTAATTTACCGGGAAGCTTAGCAGTGCATCTATTTTGCTTCACAGAAGTTCAGTTGGTATAGTCATGTAAACAGCACCACAGTTGTACTGTATTTTTTTGTTTATTTTTTTAAATTTAACTTTTTAGCTTAATTTTAGTTTGCTATAACATATGAGTACAGTCCCAGTCTTCTGTGTAGGTTCACAGAGACACTCATTATAGTTATTGGTCTAAAACTGAAGAAACTGGATTAAATCTGAAGATGCTTTATAGGCTGTGGGTAAAGCAGGGAAAAGCATGGCTGTAATGGAGCTGTTACGCAGCAAGTGTAGATGGTTGTATGGCTTAAAATAAAAATCTATTGGTAACGTCAGATGTGTGAGGTAGATCGGTGACTGTTGCTGAAACACCTCCTGTACGAACATGGTGTCAAGGTGCCAGAATTATAGGAATGGTTTTCTTTAATATTAACGGCACTGTGTGTGATTATGAGCATTGACTGTCATATTGTAGCTGAGATTACTTCTGTGTATCCTCAGAGAGGAAGTGCGACTTGGACAAACACTGTGGCGTCCTTGACCCCGACAGGAAGAAAGTGTGCACCCGGCTCCTGACATGCAATGTAAGCCACACATACCAAATGCTCATACAAAGCACCCCCACACTGATAATGCTCTGCTCTCATTGACTTGTCTCGTGGAGTTGGTTTTGAGGCTAAATTTCAGGATGCTCTAAAACTCTTTCCAAGTAACAGCAGTTTTGACTCTGAGCCTTTCATTCAAAGCATTTTTGAAAATCTAGCAGATGGCTGCCCCTCCCTGAGCCTGGTTCTGCTGGAGGTTTCTTCCTGTTAAAAGGGAGTTTTCCCATCTCACTGTCATCAAGTGCTTGTTCATAGTGGACCATGTTGATTGTTGGGTTTTCTGTAATTATTGTAGGGTCTTCACTTTGCAATATGATGCACCTTCAGGCAACTTGTTTTGTGATTTGGAGAGATATAAGTAAAATTGAACTGACTATATTCAATATGGTGTCCTCCTAGCATACTGCAATCACTGATTTGTCAGTCCCACAGTTCAAATAACTCAACTGTATTTATAATTTACACTGACAAGGATTACCACTTGATTTTCCTGTTAATACAGTTGTAGCTTCTACAAGTAAAGCACTGAGGATTTCTTTAAAACCAATGTTGGTTCTTGTTTATGGGCATATAGTGGGTTTGTGTGTGTGTGTGTGTGTGTACAAGTATTTACCACAAATCTGTTATCAGTGTTTTCTTACCTTAATTAATTCATGCTCTGAAGGGAGAAAAGAACAGAATAAAAGTAAATAAATTTATATTTTGTTGTTGGGTGTCTTTTCCAAATTTGAATCTTGACCAGGTATAGTTTGTTTTTTTTTTGCTTTTGTTTTTAGTATAAATTTGATATCTACCTGTATGTGCTATATTGTAAGGGTTTATGATCTCTGATAAAGGATCATATGATATTTTGATAGAATCATGATCCATAAACAGACTTAGAATTTTGTTCACAGATTCAGTTGAGGCAAAATTATAAAAAATAAAAAGAGAAAATTTTGTCCAAATAGAGTACAGTTACATCCATATCCATCTACTGTTGGTCTCATTACACAGATTCATGTCACCTGGAACAGGTCAAGTGGAAACTATCCACTGATGTGTGCTACAGGCTGAAAGGCGTTGGTCAAGCAATAAAGAAGTTGTTCATATTGCAAGTGTTGCTGGCGTGTCAGCCTCTTCAGACATGCACTCCTTTACAAGAATTTGATGGCATCTGAATTGATTTTGAATTGAATTTCTTGATATTTTGCTAGGAAAATAGGAAATGGCTGCAGCAATTTAGTGAAATATCTGCAAATGTGAATTTAAATACAGTATATGAGGCAAAAACAGAGTTTGTACAATTTTAATGTGCTTAAGTCAATATTTGGTATGTCCGAAGTGGAGAGTAAACATGGATGATTTCAGGCTGCTTATGCTATGATGATATATGTTAATGCTATGTAGCCTCTTTCTCATGCCTGATTGGTTTAGCCTGATCATATGCTAATATTGTGTTGTGTGATTAGCTATACCAACTTGACCATCATTGACTGAAATGGAGAAAGTGGTGATTCCCTATATATATAGCAACTGACCTAGGTCACTGAACAGCTGGCAGTAGCTACATTGTGAGAAACTGGGGAATTCCAAGTTTTTAGGTAGATAGCCAGTCTGTTCATAGTAATATCAGTTCTAGGCTGCAACTTTATTGATTAGCCTGTGATGCCAACTTCTGGTTGGCTGAGCATTGTTTATCATGTTAGTCAGGGATGACTCATGGCCATAAATATTCCAAACTATAATTCATCATTTAGCCATATTAATGCTCAGCAATACTGCTAGAATGTAAACAACACAGTTTACATTATGCTTTGTACATGGTAACCTTAAACTCAAACAGCCTCAAGTGACTGCTCAGTCTACCAGTAGCTGGTGTTTTGCTGTTCTGGTGTCTACCAATTTCTTTCTGGGCCCTGCTTATGTATTGAGCCATATGTCTGTTTGCTATGATGCCTGACAGGAGGTTTCATGTTGTACTAAGGCAGGTTATTGGTCAGTAGTTGGATGGGACCAGTTCGTTCTGGAGATCCTTAGAAATCAGGCCTCTAGCAGCAGGTTCATTTGTGTCGACAGGTGCTCATGAAATACAGTTGGCTTCTTTAGCCAGTAGCTGTGCATTATGTTGCATACTCAGCATAATGCACATGGTGGATGGTGTATACCATCCTGAACAATATACATATTGGTGCATACTCAGTATGGAACGTAATTTTACTGACATTAAGGTATATCGAAACAAAAATCGTGATACGATCCGAACCATAGCCTTTGTAAACCATTGCACCCCTAATTTAAATGTGTGTGTGTATACATACATATTCCCAAAACTACTGGAATGAGATGAAGGAATGTACAAAGAAATCAACACAACAAAGAATGGGGACCCAGGGGGAGAAATTAGTCCCAGCATTTTGTTTCTATTGTGGCTGATATCGTTTAGGTAACACACACACACACACACACACATTAATGCACCACATATGAGCATAATTACTGGCAATGGCATTGGTCACTTGCATAGGTTATGTTGTAGATGCTACATAAATTCACTCCAAATGTCTAAATGAGTACACAGAGATATGTGGCCTGCCAGTGAATTATGTGGTAGCTAGCTCCCGTTGACCTTAATATGATACTTGTGAACCATAGCTGAAGTCTTAGATCCATACCCTAATCAATTCTGATGGCATGATAGCATTTCTTATTTTCAAGAAACCCATTGAACAAGTTGGTAATCTCAAAAGTATATTTTATATAAATTTTATTTTAACGGGTTAGCTACTAAATATATTTGATATAATTAATCCAGAACCAGTTTTGTTTTTTTAGAAAGCACTGTGTTTGTATGAATGCTTGTGTGAATGGGTGAATTAGACATGTTGTATAAAGTTCAATTCAATTTTATTTATATGGCACCAAATCACAACAAACAGTCGCCTCAAGGCGCTTTGTATTGTGGGTAAAGACCCTACAATAACACAGAGAAAACCCAACTGTCAAAACGACCCCCTGTGAGCAAGCACTTGGCGACGGTGGGAAGGAAAAACTCCCTTTTAACAGGAAGAAACATCCAGCAGAACCAGGCTCAGGGAGGGGCAGTCATCTGCTGCGACCGGTTGGGGCTGAGGGGAGAGAGACAGGACAAAAGACATGCTGTGGAAGAGAGGCAGAGATTAATAATAATGATTAAATACAGAGTGAAGTATAAACAAGTAAATAAAGGTGAATGAGAAGAAACAGTGCATTATGGGACCCCCCTCAGCAGCCTATGCCTATAGCAGCATACCTGAGGGAGGGTTCAGGGTCATCTGATCCAGCCCTAACTATAAGCTTGATCAAAAAGGAAATTTTTAAGCCTAATCTTGAAAATAGAGAGGGTGTCTGTCTCCTGAATCCAAGCTGGGAGCTGGTTCCACAGAAGAGGGGCCTGAAAGCTGAAGGCTCTGCCTCCCATTCTACTCTTAAGTATCCTAGGAACCACAAGTAAGCCAGCAGTCTGAGAACGAAGTGCTCTATTGGGGTGATACGGTACTATGAGGTCTTTGAGATAAGATGGGGCCTGATTATTCAAGACCTTGTATGTTAGGAGAAGGATTTTAAATTCTACTCTAGATTTAACAGGGAGCCAATGAAGAGAAGCCAGTATTGGAGAAATATGCGCTCTCTTTCTAGTCCCTGTCAGTACTCTAGCTGCAGCATTTTGGATCAGCTGAAGGCTTTTCAGGGAGCTTTTAGGACAGCCTGATAATAATGAAATACAGTAGTCCAGCCTAGAAGTAATAAATGCATGGATTCGTTTTTCAGTATCAGTCTGAGAAAGGATGTTTCTAATTTTGTAAATATTGCGCAAATGTAAAAAAGTCGTCCTACATATTTGTTTAATATGCGCAGTGAAGGACATATCCTGGTCCAAAATTACTCCCAAGATTTCTCACAGTGTTACTGGAGGCCAAAGTAATGCCATCCAGATTAAGTATTTGGTTTGACACCATGCATCTAAGATTTGTGGGGCACGAGTACAAGAACTTCAGTTTTATCTGAATTTAGAAGAAGGAAATTAGAGGTCATCCAGGCCTTTATGTCTTTAAGACATTCCTGCAGTTTAACTAATTGATGTGTCATCTGGCTTCATCGATGGATAAAGCTGAGTATCATCTGCTCAGTCATTTGAGTGATTACGTAGAGTAGAAAAGTAGTCAATTTGCCACAGTTGTACCAGGGCACTTTCTGTAGTCTAAAATATTGATCAGATTTGTATAGAAATTGAGGCTTTTATTCAAATTTGGGCTTGGTCTTTTTGGCCCATGGTTTCTATGGGTCTTTGCTTTAGTTGGTTAAGAAGTAGTGAGTCAGTTTTTCAATGGATTGTATTTGAACTGTATTATTTCTACTATTGCGGGGCCCAAGTTGAACCCGTTTTTCGGCTGAGCACCAAGTGCGTTTGCGGTGGAAAAACTCAAAGTTATTCTTAGAATAATTGTAGTTTTGACCCCAAAAAAAAGTGTGCTTGGGCATTCTCATCTCTTTCAAGTTTTTATGTTCTAACGGTGTAATACCAAATTTTTAGTATTTCCACAATGGAAATTTTCTGTTGAGGTCTACACCATCTTTCCCACTTCCCACCTGGTTTGAGTTTGAGGCTGTTCCAAATTCAGTTTAATATCTTTCCTTGTAGTGTTATACTCTGGAAAGCTTCAGTAAACCACGTATCTCATTTGGGAAGTGCAGTATTTTCCAAAATTAAGCTATGCTAGTCTTCCAGGTACTCTTGTCAATTTGAAGTGTTGTTGTAAATTTCACCTTAGGTCTGAGTACCCAAGTGAAATGGGTTATCAGCTTATCCCACATTATAAACTCAGAATGTAGGATTTTAACCGGCAGTGATGGAGAGATAAGTCTTGGTAATTCTTTCATCTTCACTACTTCAATTCCCGAACTCAAAACCAATATTCGTGTTCTCCACTTGATTGTATCTCTACATATTCTATTTATCATCTTGTAATTCATTTCATATATAACTTGTTAATGTCTTGGGTGATTTAAGATTCCCAGGTGTATTATTGATTTTGCTTCTCACTTCAATTTATATTTCTGCTGAATAATGTTACAATGTGTGTAATTAATGGGAAGACCTTTTGTGATATTCAGATGATAACCAAAGGTAAGATTTAAATCTGAATTCTAGAAGTGGACAATGTAACTTACAAAAAGTACTATTATGTGTTCCTCCTGTTGGTTGAAACAGTTTATTTTGGGCTTTTATTGAGATAAACCCATTTGTAAAGACTAAAAACTGAAAATGGTTCTACTCATTTGTTGGGTACTGTAGGAGTCTGTTCTAACTCCAATCAGCCCCAGTCACATAACGTACTTAGATCCACAATAAACACGCAATCAGATTTCCTCTGTCCTTGCTCTCAGATCCACTCCATCCACCAGCGGAGAAAGGTGGTGGGCAGAAGCAAGAACTTTGACCAACTAGTGGCAGAACTCAAGACCAAGGTTCGAGAGAAAGGGCACCAGGCCCTGGAGGGGGGCTCCTCCACTGGACAGTCCCCCAGCCCAGAGGCCCCCAGGGAGCAAGCTGGTACTCCACACTGCAGGAGACCTTTGGTCACCCTCCCTGCCTTCAGGTTGTGAACATTGCTGAAGCTATAGCAGTATGGCTGTTAATTGCCTTTCTGGAGATAAATAATCATCTTAATATACATGAGATCAGATGTTTTCAACTGCCTGCTCTGACACAGGAATAGCACCATTATCTTTTTAACTATAATAGCTGATCAAACAATCTGGCTTGCAGCATTAATGTGTGGTCAGCTACTGGAAAGTATTCTGGAAATACTACTTTATTAACAAACTAACAGTACTTGTACACCTGCCATAGAGCAGACATACTTAGCCAGTGTCCAGCCTATATTTGGCTGTATTTAAACTGTATTTCAGAACAAATGTTTATGGATATAGTACATAATCCCCAAATAGAGCAATTTTTACTTTCAGTTCTCTCTAGCCTTTACGTGCTATATTTTCTTGCCTGTACTCCCTAAATTTGGAGCGCTTGATGCCAAAAAGAAACGACACACTAGTCTACGCAGCAGCACACAAAACAGAAGGCTGTGGTCAAGTTTTAGGGTCAAGTGAAGGAATTGGGCCTTAAGCATCCTTCACCTGTGTGGACCTAAGATGGGATAAACACTACCATGCTGAAGTTGATTAATGCTACTACATGACTTATCTAGTAATTACAAGTTGTTCTTTCAAAAACCCTTGCAGCTACAGAACAGATTAGATGACATAGCCCTCATGGACGCTGATCCAGTCAGACTTTTAAAGTTATCCTACCAAGTGCCAAGCATTTCAGAATATCCAGTGTATAAATCAAACAGAAGCATAGGGAAAGAGTATTGATATGGAGTCAGTCAATATATTGAGGATGTTTAAATGTCACATGTTTAAAAAAAAAAATAATTTAAAAAATCAAAGAGCTGCCTTTCTTTGTTTTCTAGTCGGTCTACGGTTGTGTCAGAGTGTGCCCCAGAGGAGGAGAACCAGCGGTCGGATGAGGGTAATCTCCGAGCTCCTCACCTCTGGTCCATGGACGAATTTCTAGTGATGAAAGTGAGGCAGAAGGAAATGAGGAGCCAGCTGAGTTCCCATCTTCTGCTGCACATCCCAGACCAGTGGCGGTGAGTTCTTTAGTTCTGGGAAAGGGAGTACCTGAGAATTCCTGCCAGAACAATTTCTTATTTTCCTACTAAATGTAAACTGGCCAGATTTTAAAAAAAAATCACATTTAGGTTGAGGAATTTAAATACTACTGTGTGTTAATTATTCTCTCTATCTCTACACACATACATAAAATGTAGCATTGAGCATTTTCTGAGAATCCCACACAGAGATGCATCCTTGGCATAACTTTTAATTTATCAGGTTATGATTTGGAGATGACTCGCTTTCCTCCAGTAACAGTCCAATAAATTTGACACAATAGTCACGGGGAAACGCTTAACTCACTTTGTGCTTGTGTTTCTAACCTCCTGAACAAATGAGTGCTCAGCTGCTGCAACTCTTAAGTTTTCTATTCTAGGTCTTATTAATCACATGTTCTGTTGCAGTGTATCTACAAAATATGTATACAGGAATAGAATCCCTGTATTTTATATTTGGAATATAGATCTACTTTATTAAATAAAATTGTCTACACTGTGGCTCAGTAATGCACAATTTGCCCATTTACAGTATGATTATAAACCATTCTAGAGTCCTGCTCTGTACTTTCATTGTACTTTGAGAACTACAATTTCACCATATTGCAGTATTTAGAATTGTGATTTTCTGTTAGCTTAACTTACATAGTTAGCGCTGTTTCATGCTTCACATTGCCACCCAAGTTTTTGACTTATTTTTGCATTGCTTTTTCTCATTGATGAACAATTCCCTCTGTCTTATTTTGAAAAGTCAGCCACTGCTAACCAGCTAGCTCTGTCTCATGTTTCCCCGCAGACTGCCTAGATCACGGTCTTGGCTGGGCTTGATGTAATTCAGCTGTTCTCAAGAGAGGTTCTTGTCCTATGCACTCAAACTCCACTCTAATTGGTAGTTCTTGTTATGTTCTGGAGCTCCCCTCTTACCAGTACCTGCAGCTGATGGAGATTGAAACTGATGGTTTATGTGCCAGGACGCCAATCTCAGTGAAATGGCAGAGCAGAACAAGAATTATAGTCACTAACAGCAGTTCAGGTTTGTGGAGTTGGTGTCAATCCATAGATAAAGGAACTGACTGAAGAGGCAGCTTGTTATTTAGTTATTTTTTAAGTCATTCAGTTTAGAAAGTGCGAATGCACTGCTGCTGCTTGTTTTTATCTAAAAAATTAAAAGCGTCAGTTTTCAGGTTGTGTTTTACGCCTAAACAGAAGACCAGGACACTAGTCATGTGGGGTTTTATTGGTCGAGATGTCAAATGATGCTGGATGTTTGACTTTTTTTTTTCCCCTCACTTTTTCTGGGGTGGGGTGTGTTTTTTTTTTTTGTTTTGTTTTTTTAATTTTTTTTTTTTAAAGGTGTGCTCATTTGGGAGCCATGTGTTGGGCCATGGCATCTACACGTTTGACAGGAGACTACACCACCTGAGGTCCGCACTCAGCAGCATGCTGGAGCACCACATCAGCACCCATCTTTGGAAGTAAGAAATCTGAACCAGCATTCCTGCTTGACTTTTTTTTTCTTTTTTCTTTTTGTGACTTTGCCCTTGCATATTTTTTGTAATGGAAAAATGGCTTCCTTCTTTTTTTCCATTGCTGCTGCGTCGTTGTGAAAGGTTCTGGTGGTGCTACTAATGCAGTACTGACAAAACAAGATTTTTTTGTTTACAGTATTAATTGTTCAGTCTCCTTTCCAGTGTATTAAAGTTCTAGTCTTTAACTATAAAAAATGTCATGTCAGCCAGATGGCTGTGTTGACTGATGCCAAAACTACAAACGCAGTTTGTCTCCTACTTTGACTGACGTCCGCTGCATACAGCTGAACAGCTGAAATTTCTCAATCATGTGTAACACAATTGAAATGTCCAGTGGTGTGTTATCCTGCTGGAAGCAGCCATTAGAAGATGGGTACACTGTTTTAAAGGAACAGACATGTTCAGGTATGCTGTTTAAATGACGCTCAGTCGGTACGAAGAGTGTGACTGATATAAGTGTGACCAAATAATATCCCCAACACCATGACACCATCACCAGTCTGAATTGCTGATACAAGGCAGAATGGATCCACACATAATGTTGTCTGACCCTACCAGAATTGTCAGGTTTTCCTCCAAATTCAGCTGCTGTTCTGCTTCCAGGTTCGTCGTGTTGTGTTCAGGGGTGCTGTTCTGCATGCATTGGTTCTAATGACTGGCCAGAGGAGAACAGCAAGACTCAAAACAGTCTGGCCCTTCTCCTCTGGAATCAACAAGGTTTTTTGCCTAGAGAACTGACACTCAGTGGTTAGTTCTCTTTTTGACCCTTCTCTATAAACCCTTGAAATGGCTGTGTGGGGAAAATCTCAGTAGATGCCATGTTTAAAGTCACTTAAGTTGTAAATTGCAGGGTCCTGACCTTATTGAATAAACTGCCTTTAAGGCAACTGTTGTGATTTGGCCATATAAAAATAAAATTGAATTGATTTGAAATCCCCTTGGTTTGAATTTCATCAGGTCTTGACCAGCTGCTGCCATGTGACCAAAATCTGAGGACTGTTTCCAGTGCCTTATAGCAACAGTAGACCATTTTTGGCTAACAAAATGTTAGCCAAGACATTAGCTAAATTAACAGTTGTAAGTTTTGTATTAAAAAAAAAATCCCTGGTGCTTATACATAGCAGGGGATTAGTAATAATAATAATAGTGAAACACTGGTGGAACTGAATGAAAATAAAAACAAGATGAAAGCCAAAATAAAAATAAATGGTATGCCATCCGCCCACAGCAGCGTCAGTGGAGAGATACAAGTGTTAAAGCAATAGAAACAGGGCTTACCACAACATGAAATTTAGGCTGAAATGCTTATTAAAGCCCCTTTCAGATGATGGTATCTGAATGTGTCGGCGCCATGTTCACATGAGTCCCCTTATTGTCAGATAAGTGAGCCTTGTGAGAGTAACATCCTGAGGCCATTTTTTTCTTTTTCTTTTAAAAATAGTTTTCAAAAGCTACGATTTATGGATTGATTTTATTAATGTATTTTTTTTCTCTCTATCTAGAAAAATACCTCAAGCCATAGACCTTCAGTCTCCTCCTCCAGCCAAGGCCATCACATCCTTATCTCCAACTACCACGTCGTCCTCTTCATTACATTCTAAGGTTCGCACAGGAAGTCATATTAGTTCCTCCATCAAAACTACGTCCCCTTCCAGTCGAGGTCCAGGAAGACCCCCAACATCCACACAGTCAGAGAACTATGGGAGCAATAGCAGCAGCAGCATCGCTGGCGGCCATGTTGTGCCTCCAGTGGTGCGGTATGTGGGTCCCGGGCGACCCAAAAATCCAGTTGGGCGTCCCAGCAAGCAAATGCTGAAGCTGCGAGAGCAGGCTGCTGCAGCTGCTGCTCTTCGCAAGCGCAAAGCCCCATCCCAGGAAGGAGAGCACTCAGGTCCCGACAGGAACTGCATCATCCTCCAGGATCGGGGCCGTCCACCTTCCACCAACATGTCCTCATCTTTATCTTCTAAAGTCCCCATGCACTCCCCTCTTGCACATGGACAGACCAATGGCACACTTTCCCCCAGCAGCAAACCCCGTCCCCAACCTTCCCCCACAGATACCCATTCACTGGCCACAAAGGCCGTTTGGACTTACAGACGGACACATCCTCCTCTGGGCCACTCATCACCTCCAGACCCCTCCTCCACCACCAATTCCCACAGCCGAGCCAGCATGGGGGACTCAGGACTGCATGGGCAGGGCAGTGGGAGGGGCTTTGAGCACCAGGGAGTGGTGAAGAAGCGCAAGGGGGTTAGTATGGAGGATCACTCACCCTCCTCCAAACCCACAGCCCACCGCCTGACTTCCTCCTCCTCCTCTTCTTCCAGCTCTGCCACATCCTCTCCACGCTCTAACTTCTACCCCTGGAAGGACAATAAAAGCGGGGGGCTTTCTGGGGTGTGGAGAAGAAACTGGGCACACAGAAGGTAGGTTTGGAGGATGGAAAATGAGGCTACTGAGCAGTTCCAATATACAGATTTTTTTTCTTGAGGGTGAAGCAGATTGTTAGTGTCCATCTTTTCAACATGATGAATACTTCGCGTTCCAAACCTTTTCTTGATATAGCTGATAAAACTGCCTCTGTGAAGCCTATAGACCAATAATGCACTTGTCTTTTCTTACATCATGTGATTTTTGCAGGCCTTTTCCTTGTTTAAGAAATGACCAGCTCAGTGCCTCACACACATTCTTGAAAAGTCACATTCAGGCTAACTAGAGTGCATACGTTTGAATTCATAGCATTTAACCCTCTGGAGTCGCTGGACTTGCCATCACATACAAATGGCATTACTGATTTAAGATGACGTTACAGCAAAACACAGCCTTGCTGAGACTGTTTGAAATTGTTGAAAGTATAGACTTCACACTATATCGACTTCAAACTATATCGATCTATCGAATTATTATTTATTGATCAATCCTGTTGCTGTGCGAGTGGCAGCCTGTTGCAGCAGCTCCCATAGCTTCATATCTGTCAATACCAGTTTTAAATTGTGTTGATAGGCCAAGTAAACCCAGACTTATGCTAAATAATTTAGGCCATGCTTCCTCAATTTTGTCATCACATATCATGGGCATTTGGTGTAGGAAGAAACAGTAAAAATGGGGACATTTACTAGCAGAAAGAGCTTGTGAGCAAATAAAACAGAAAATGTTATCCGCTTTTCTATTGGTGGAAAAATGCATCACATCACCAATCGAAAAATGATATAGCAATGCATGGCGTTTGGTTGCTGAGAAAACAGGTTAAAGTTGTGGGAGTGATGGGGTGAAAGAGAGCGTGCTATTAGTGAGTTTTGAAATTTGAGATTTTAGAGTGGAGTGTGTAGTGCAGTGTGTTTGTAGTTGTAGACAATATAGATGCTAACCAAAAAGGCACCAAAAGCAGACTCAAATGTAAACACCAGGTGTATAACAGGAGGAGTCACACACCCTGGAAGTGTCAGGCCTGTGATGTGCCCCTCTGTCTTGTGGTGGACAAGAACTGTTCTTTGGGGTGGCACAAATAATTTGTGTTGCATCTTATTGTTGTACCAAAAAACGAAAAAAATGCCACAGGCATGGCCTGCATTTTAATGTAAATAGTTGTATATAACTTTGTTTTTTAAATTTGTACATACTTTTTAACCCCTCAGCCTAAAAAAGGCTGAGGGGTTAAAAAGTATGTACAAATTTAAAAAACAAAGTTATATACAACTATTTACATTAAAATGCAGGCCATGCCTGTGGCATTTTTTTTCGTTTTTTGGTACAACAATGCAGATGCAACACAAATTATTTGTGCCACCCCAAAGAACAGTTCTTGTCCACCACAAGACAGAGGGGCAGCATCAGCGGGCCTGACACTTCCAGGGCTGTTGTGACTCCTCCTGTTATACACCTCGCTGTCACATTTGAGTACTCTGCTTTTGGTGCCTTTTTGGTTAGCATCTATATTCTCTACAACTACAAACACACTGCACTACACACTCCACTCTAAAATCTCAAATTTCAAAACTCACTAATAGCACAGCTCTCTTTCACCCCATCACTCCCACAAGCTTTAACCTGTTTTCTCAGCAACCAAACGCCATGCATTGCTATATCATTTTTCGATTGGTGATGTGATGCATTTTTCCACCAAATCGAAAAGCGGATGGCATTTTTTTCTGTTTTATTTGCTCACAAGCTCTCTTCTGCTGGTGAATGTCCCCGTTTTTACTGTTTCTTCCTACACCGAATTGCCCATGATATGTGATGACAAAATTGAGGAAGCATGGCCTAAGTTATTTAGCATAAGTCTGGGTTTACTTCGCCTTATCAACACAATTTAAAACTGGGTATTGACAGGATCTGAAGCTATGGGAGCTGCTGCAACAGGCTGCCACTCGCACAGCAACAGGATTGATCAATAAATAATAATTCGATAAGATCGATATGGTTTGAAAGTCGATATCAGTGTGAAGTCTATACTTTCAACGATTTCAAACAGGTCTCAGCAAGGCTGTGTTTTGCTGTCACAGTTCATCTTAAATCCAGTAATGCCATTTGTATGCTGATGGCAAGTCCAGCGACTCCAGAGGGTTAAATGCTATGAATTCAAACGTATGCACTCTCAGTTAGCCTGAATGTAGACTTTTCAAGAATGTGTGTGAGGCACTGAGCTGGGCCATTTCTTAAACAAGGAAAAGGCCTGCAAAAATCGGCATGATGTAAGAAAAGACAAGTGCATTATTGGTCTATAGGCTCCGCAGAGGCAGTTTTATCAGCTATATCAAGAAAAGGTTTGGAACGCGAAGTATTCAGCATGTTGAAAAGATGGACACTAACAATCTGCTTCACCCTCAAGAAAAAAAATCTGTATATTGAGAACTGCTCAGTAGCCTCATTTTCCATCCTCCAAACCTTACCTTCTGTGTGCCCAGCCTTCTTCTCCACACCCCCAGAAAGCCCCCCGCTTATTGTCGTCCTTCCAAGGGGTAGAAGTTAAGAGCGTGGAGAGGATGTGGCAGAGCTGGAAGAAGAGGAGGAGGAGGAAGTCAGGCGGTGGGCTGTGGGTTTGGAGGAGGGTGAGTGATCCTCCATACTAACCCCCTTGCGCTCTCTTCACCACTCCCTGGTGCTCCAAAGCCCCTCCCCACTGCCCTGCCCATGCAGTCCTGAGTCCCCCATGCTGGCTCGGCTGTGGGAAGTGGTGGTGGAGGAGGGGTCTGGAGGTGATGAGTGGCCCAGAGGAGGATGTGTCCGTCTGTGAGTCCAACGGCCTTTGTGGCCAGTGAATGGGTATCTGTGGGGGAAGGTTGGGGACGGGGTTTGCTGCTGGGGGAAAGTGTGCCATTGCGTCTGTCCATGTGCAAGAGGGGAGTGCATGGGGACTTTGAGAAGATAAAGATGAAGGACATGTTGGTGGAAGGTGGGCCGGCCCCGATCCTGGAGGTCATGCATCCAGTTCAAACTCAGCAT